>VZRW01012448.1:1580-85990 GCA_013398125.1 Aegotheles bennettii
CCCGGCCGCCGCCGTCGGGCCGGGCGCCCTCCGCTCCCGCGAGTCCCCGCAGCGCTCCCAGCCCCGTGCCCCCTCTCCCAGGCTTTGCTTTGTTCCGAGGAGATGTAACCCCCCCTCGATCAAACGGCCCCCGCCGGCAGCCGCTGCCCGGTGGGTGAGCACGCACGGGGAGCAGCACGGCGCTCGGCTGCTTCGATCGTGCGGCATTGCTCGGCGCTGCGCGGCTCGCCGGTCCCACGCGAAACTGGAGCTAAACAAACAAACGCTTTCCCCACTTGTTGGTTTTTTTTTTTGTTTTTTTAAACGACGATTACGGCGGAAAATATAACTGGGCTTTCCAATGAAAAGAGGCTGGTGCGTTTTATTTGTTCTTGTGTACGGTTCGAGATTTCATCTGCAGAATTGTATTTCTCGCTTCAAATAAACCGCTTTGAAACCGTCTTCCTTTAATTAATTTAATGTATTTTCTCCGTGCAGCTGGCAGGGTTAGGTGTCTATCAGATTGCCATTTTCCATTAGGATTGTTTAGAAAACGAATAAGAAAACAAACAGACTCGTCTTGTAAATAGGTTCGTTCCCCTTCCTCTCCGCGCACAGCTCCCGAGACACTTTGGAAAGAGCAGAAAATGCTGATTTTAACCGAAGTCAAATCGAGGAGAATCTGTATTACAACATCAAAGCGAATGGAGACGTTACAAAATTGGTGGAGTTACACCACCATCTGTCGTTAAACTTCGGGACTACAAAAGTTCAGACGTATAATAAACCTTAATGAGAGCTGGCAACTTTATTTTTTTCTCTTTCGCCTGGGAATCTTGGCCCGTGACAGAGTAGGTTTCCCGGCGTGGGCTGAGGCTCTCGAGTGATGAGCAGCAGCTTCCCATACCCTTCACAAACTTGTCCACCCTCGTTGACTTGCCTTGTCACGTCCTTTGAAGCCAAAGCGTTCATTCTGGCATCTGATGGCCCCAAGACGTTGCTCTTCAAAATGCACAGGCACCCACACTTCACAGTACTTCTTGGCCTCGGGAGGTTGCATTCATAAAAAGCAAAAGCAAAATTTAAATAAAAAAAAATAACAAAAAAGCAAAACAACAAAACCACAAAAAAAAAAAAACCCTCAGAGCTCTTACTTATCTAGTTTTAGTGTTATATTTATTCCATGTTGTATACCTGTCCTTCTGCAATGCTGCATCCACAGAAAAGGAATCTATAGAAAACACACCTTGGAATAGTATCTGGGAAGATGTGATGTCCTAATGCAACCTCTGATTACTCTTTAAGTTTCAAATGCTGTAAACAAAGCCTTAATGGAAGCATAAAGTTATTTTATATTTCCCAAAGTAAACATGGTACCTGCTTTGTGAGATTGTCCATGAGAGAGCTCCCATCAGACTTCATCTCTTCATAAATTCTTCAGTTAAATGACTTGCAAATCCCCCTTTGCCATAGTTACCAAGGAACCAAGAAGGAAGATTCTTGGGGATTTTCTGGTACTGGTGTTCCCTGTGCTGCAGGGCCAGTTGCTACTTAGAGTCAGGAACATGCAGGCATGGTTCCTCCCAGAACCTTGCCATGAAAACCATCAAGTTTATAATTACTTTAGTACAGTTCCTATATTAAGGCAGGTGTGGTTTCGTAAGTATTGATCCAAAAGGGTTGTGTATGGAGTGTTTATTGTTAAAAGCCAGTTTTCTTGTTGTTTCTCTTCCACTGTGGAAATTCATGACTCTTTTTCCTGTTTTCAGCCTGACATTTTGCAAGTGCTCACAGTCCTTATACTGTAATAAGCACTAAGCATTTCCCAGTACTAAATAAGAAGAGGTGAAGGTGTTTCCCAATCTGATTCCTCATCTCAGAGAAACTCTGTTTCCTATATCCTACCAGTAGCTGTTGATACTCAGAAGGAAGTTTCCACTTTTAGCTTGTTGACATGTCAAAAGAGACTCCTTTGCTCTGAAGCTGTATGTCAGCTTTCCAGGCTGTCTCATAAAAGGTTGGATTATCCTGCAGGCAATGAACACTTTCAGCATTCCTTTGTCTACAGTGTTATTTTTGTGTTGTTCTGGAAAAATAAAATATTAAATTTTCTACCTTCTTCATAGTCAACTAAGCTCTCATAACCAGCTAAGCTCTTTGAATCAACATTAAAAGCTAACATGTCTGGAGAAAAGTGTTTAACATTCATCTGATTGAAATAAATCCTGTGACACTTTCTCTGCTTTGAGGAATAGCTAGGCCATTACAACCAATTACTGATTTAGAAATGTTTGGTTAAAAACTTTTATTCAAAAATTTGCTGATTATTTCAGTTTGCACTGCCTACAGTTTTATGTGTGCTTGAGTGTAATCTCATTTTTAAGTTATTCCATAGACATTATAGCAGCAAACAAACTAAACGATTCAAGCAATTAAGAGTTGCCAGAGAAAAGAAAAACAAAGCATGGTGCTCAAAGTTGTTTTGCTGGAATTGAAACAAGTACTGAACAGTACTGACTGAAACGGAGGGATTACATTGTGCCAGGCTGATTTCTTTGATAAAGGGGAAAAAAAGCTGTGCAAATCTTTGGCTCATTTTCTGTATTGAAAAAACATGGCAGAATTTTTGACATTGTATTTGACATCTCTGTGTACATACATCTTTCTGTATTATATTCCTGTTTTGTGTGGCCATGTTTGGAGAAATATGCCATGCTGACATTTTAGGTCCTGGTGCCCAACCATTAGTTACATATATGAAAGTCTTGTTTAGCCAAAGGTGAGGAAAGTTTTAAGACTGCTAAACCTTTTGGTGAGTTTCCAAAGTATAACCCAGGGAGCAGTATCACAAACATATAAACAAGTAGATGCATGAGTCCCATGAACAGCTCATAACTTCTGGAAAGTTTGGCATCTGACCTGTGAGGTGGTGCTAAAGTTTAGGCACCTAAATCTAAGACTGCAATCTTCCAATCCTTCTTTAGCTCCCAAGGCCTTAAAATTGCCAGTAGAATTCCTTAGACTCCTAAGATACCACTTGTGAAAAAACTCAAAACAACAAGTGTCACAATAGAGCTGAAAAGCTTGGTGAGTTTCTTCAGACTAACCAGCCTCCTAAAACCAGGCATCCTCTGCGCAGCTGAGCATTAAATTGTAATTAGGCAAAATGCCCAATCAATGCTTAGAGCAGCAACTGACCCAAGCCTCCCTTTTCCTTGGTAGGCATCCCACCTGCTGGGCTGGGTACCCACACTTCTCCCACTACTCCAGCCGGTCTTCGGGCCCTGTTCTGCAAAGTGACACTGTGGCCCCATGCCAGAGCAATGGAAACCAAGTGTTTAAGTCATGGTCCTGGGAGGTGACTGATGGCTGAGGCCCAAGGAGGGTCTAGAAGCTAACTAGAATAGTGTAACAATTTAGTAACTGTATAGATAAAAAGGCATGGCAGGAACTCCCCATTGCTGTCATGTTTCAAACCAGAACACCTGCTGCTTTTATGAAACAGATCATATAAGCACCATCTCCAGAAGACAGTTTAGGGCTCTGAATGTCAAAGTAATAGGATATGCCAAGCCCAAGAAGGGCAGCAGTTAAGGCAACATTGTCTCTTCAGCCTTTCCTTCAATTGCCTTGAGTGACTCAGAACCCTGACTGCTGTGAATTTCACTCCGAGGTTCCCAGCTTCCTTGCCCTGATGCATAAGCAGCTCAGATAGCCATTTCAAGGTTATGCATTATATGAGGTTGCATGTAAGAGCCAGGTGTTGCATGTAAGAGCCAGGTAAGGCAAAAAGCAGACTTTGCAGTAAAAATGCAGTCCTGACTGTAAAACAATGAGTCTTCCCAAGTTGCACCTGGGTCTTAAGTCCAACCTTTCCTTTTCTATCCTGTGCTCATTTTTCCCCTTCTTGATTTCCTCAGAGCAATACTTAAGATAGAGGGACTTGCAGAAATTTTTCACTATGAGTGCCACAAATCTTCCCAACAGACAGATTTTTCTCTTTTAGCTGTTCTGTTGCTTCCACTCTCCTCTTCCAGCTGTATTACTTTCTCACCCCTCAGTCGAAGGTTGTGTAGAAGCACCTCTGCCACAAGCTGTGCTCTCGTGGGAAGCATCACCTCCAGATGAACTGCTTCAGCCTCACTCAAAACAGACAAGATGCATGGGTTGGTAAAGGAGTAGTAAATCAGTGGGCTTCTTGTGGTAAGGCTGCATGAGGCCTCTGATAGTCTTGTCCCAGGAAGTCTTCACAAGACATACAGAAGTTGCTCATGGGTTTGCTCTCTTAGAGCAGAAATTCATCTGCCAGAACCTGAATTTTGTGGAGGGAACAAACAAGGTTCACCTTCACAGAAGAGAACGGAATTGATTGTGTTTCTAGCTCCTTCCTCTTAAGCTATGAATGCTTACATTTAGGGAAGTATATTTAGTAACTTAACAACAGTTACAGCTGTATCTGGACAATGCTTTCCTTTAGGACCACAGACGCAAGGACCAAAGTAAAGATCTAAACTTAGGTTCAGTTTTGTGACATTTATACATCTGTAACAACATTCCAGGCATTTTGTCAGTATTTAGGGTTAGAGGACTGAGCTGTCTTTTTAGAAACCATTTCTATGTCATACACACAAATTAGCATGTATTAAGTAGTCATCTTTCTGCCCACAAGTACTTGTATAGAATTCATGGGTTTGGGAAGTAAATTGAAAGCAGACTGTGGATGTTAACAATATGGTTAGATACATGAATTTTATGCTAGTCAAACACTAAATAAACAAGCCCCTTTTTTTGGGTGTATTTTAGAGAACTGCAGGGATGCAACCTCAGAATATGTATTTTTAAGGCAATAGATACACTGCCTTGTAGATTTGGATTACAGAGTTCTGTGATACAGAAGAAACAAAGTAACTTGTTTTCCAAATTTATACAAAACTATAATCAAATAAATGACAAAATACTGCTTGCTTCCTCAGCATACGACTCATCACTTTCCTTTATCAGCAAAACCTGTTTTTTTTACTGCTACAGCTACACAGCCAATACAGCTAGGAGGAGAATCAGAAAAATTTAGGATCACGCATAGTCAACACAAGTGGATATCATAGCACTGCATTTTATTCTGTCAGTTATTTTACTCCTTGTGTAAGAGGCAAAGCAGTAGGCAAGGATAAGTGACTAAGAAAAACAGTATTTTTTAGAAAAAATTATTTGTGAAGAAAATAAGTATTATCTGTAGCTTTGGACATTTGTATGAAGGCAAGCAGTTTAACAATTTTATACCCAGTGGTTAAAAAAAAAAAAAAAAAAAGAATTTTTAAAGAAATTATTTTAATTTACATAAAATAATTTTTTTGGTGTCAGACATAATTTCTTGTCATGGTAGCAAACTATGACTACACACAAATCCTTTTACTAATTTACAGTTCCTGATTGCAGTTGAGGACTGGAATCATACTAGGTCTTTGGGTCCATATTCCCAAGGCGGAGGCTCCAGCTAAAGCTCAATCTAAGATTTGGAAAGCATATTCCAAAGTCAGCTGCTTGAACCAGATTCACCTTCCTACCTCAGTCTAACCATCCAGCAATTTTGTGGGCATTTGCTGGAACTCTTTGTTCCTAAAACTTGGCAGAGAGCTTCTTAACCATGGGAGAAAAGTCAACATTTTCTCATCAAAGGAATGATTCTCCCATCCATGAGTGTCTTTTTTGTGTCAGACTTTCAAAAGAAGTCACCCCTTTAGGAACCAAAACAAGTGACCAGTGCATGCGAAAGAAGCCACACCTTTTAAAGAAATCAGATTACCAAAGGGGATAGTTGAATCTTGAAATCTGGTCTTTAAAAGTCCTTAAATTGATGCTAACTTCTTAAACATATCTTCCAGTCAGAGGTGCTACACGCATAAAGATCTGGCATTCTTTATTGAAAATCTACCAGGGCAGCACCATGCTTCACTACACCGTTGCACAGAAAACCTTTATTTTGGACTTACTCCAAATCCATGTGGATGAAGGGAAAAGCAGTAAGTGCCCATTTGAAGAATTACCTGTACTACACATATGTCTGCATACGTCTTACAGTAATTTATTGAATTTAATATAACAGGTGAACTGATGCTACTTGCTGTAATAAGGGTTTAAGAGGGATTATTCTAGGAGATATCTGCTAGTTTATTCATGGATTTTAATGGTGACTGGTCTGGGCCTAATACAAGCATTAACTGAAAGTTTACCTGATGCAGGCATTACTTAAAATCTACATAAAGATTGCTGGTTTCACCATGACTATGACCAGCTAACTACAAAGTGTATGGAGATTTAAAATATATATATATATTTTTTAAAAGGTCCTTAATAAATAAGAAAAATAAATCAGCAAGTTAATTCTTGTATTCTTTATATGAAAAATTATTCATAATTTCATATGAATAATTTTTTGTGTTATAGTCTAGAAATGGGGAAATAGGTTGGCATTTCAAAAAATATAAAATCAGCAAGGATTTTTTTTTTCTCAGAATCAAACTTTGTCTTCTTTTTGGGCAGTCAGGTTTGAAAGGACTTTAAATATTGCAGAGAAACTTTAAAATAGTAGCTAGCCATCAAAGCAACCCTGAACAGTTCCTGAACTTTCCTTAGCAAATATCCCCCTCTATCCACACTGGCTGCATAAATGACTATCCTATGGTATTTTAGCATTGAATTAACCTTCATAACAGAACAGAAACACTCACTTTGAATAAAATTCAAGTACTGATAGCAAAATAAAAAAACAAATTCTGTACTGTACATCAGTGTCAGGAGCCTGAATGCTAAACAAGATAAATTGATGCTGTTAGCTTATGAAATGAGTTTGTCCTAGTTGGCATAAGAGCTGATGGAAATGTGCATACATGATTGGTTTGTTAAAATGGATGTTGTAACCTGCTCAGGAAAAATGTAGAGCAGGTAAGCAGAAGTAAGAAGGTAATCAAACAACTGAATTTTAGGCACTTTCTTAGATAATTATTTTATGAATGACATGCTCTCTTCAGGTTTCTTAAACTGTTACATGAGACAGGAGAATAATGTCGATGCCTGGAATCACCGTAGTATCTTTCAATTGAGTATAGGGAATGAGACAAACTAGCCTTCAAAATTGAAGACTTATTTTGGTTAATATGTGCTATTACTAACTGTGCCAGTGAGTAGAATGACATCATCTCTTTCCAAGTCATGACAAATTGCAAACAAACACTAATGCATGAGTGTCCTAAGGAAGGAACAGGGGGTGTCTACTCTAGAATATCGACTCATACCATGTGGCAGTACCTTGAGTACCTATATGTAACAATGGAGGGAGAAAAATGTTGTTAAAATGAGGAAGTTCAACCCAAGCTTAATAAAATGGGTTTAATCATTGGTATTTCTAAAAAATGCAATAGAATTTAAAGGGAGTTACTCTTATCAATAATAATTTCCTAACTCAAAAAGTTGCATCCACCATAAGATGGAATTAGGAGACAGTGTCATATAAGAAAAAAGGTGATCACATAATTAAATATTACAGAGATAAAGCAGAATTATTTGATCATAGCACATGACGAATAAACAGTTTTCAATTTTAGAGCAACAAAAGAGTACAATAAGCAGCATTTTCAAAAGCCAGATATTTTAAAATAAATTGGCATAGATAATTGATATTCAAGAGTCTTAAAAGAGTGGCATGAGGTTTTTGCTTTAGCATTAATCTAGATTTCCAATAAATCTGGGAAAACAAAGGAAGTTCCAGAAGAACAGAAGAATGCAAAAGCTCCAACTGTATTTCTAAGTGCTAAACAGTACAGCATGGATAGGCTTGTTCATCTGACATCCGTCCCAAACAATAAATGAAATACATGCTAAAATGATACGTGGAAAAAAGGAATGCAAAATGTGCAGAGGATATTTGCTGGGAGGGGCTGAGGGTGAGACAAAGGACTTATGTTGGAAAAAAACATGACTTCTAAAAACCCACAGGGATCACGGCAGATAATAAACCAACCAAAATCCTCGCTCAGGGCCTCAGTGCAAGGCTGTGATCAGGAGGAATGTATGTCTGCAGTTCAAGAGAGTCAGTTAAAACTTGGAAAAGGCGAGTGGAAGAGTAACAAGAATTCAAGCAAATTTAAAAACATGTATCACAATATCTACAAACCAATATGTTTTGATAATAGAGTATTCTTCTCTGTAGCAGACATCCAAAGGATGGCATCCACAGTGAGACAAATTCAGACTAGAGACCAGAGGAACATTTATAACAGTAAGACTGTTCTGGACACTAAGACCATTCTGGAAAAATTTCTTACGTGCTTCAGGGATTCCCCATTACAATCAATTTCTAAAGCAACTGTGGATATTTTTCTATGAATATACTATCATTAAAATAAAAATCAATTCAGGATAACTCCATAGCCTGGGTGGTGTAGGAGTTAAGGGTTCATGATCACAATAGCCAGGTTTGGCTTTCTAATTTGTGAGCAATTGTCATCACCTGGTATTTAATACAGCATGAAGATAAATGGGATCACCCATACTGTTTCTTAGGGCTGCTTTTTAAGGCAGCTTAAAAATTCAAGAACACTGCTGTATTGGACTTCACGTGGGAAGATGTATTCGTAAACAGAAATAAAATGTTACTAAGGGAAACGTGTTATAATTGTTAATATTTAAGATTTCTATTCCAATAGCAGTTAACATTTGCAAGTTGAGGACTCTGTTCTACCAAGCACTGTGAAAAATCTATTTCAGTTAGTTTAGAATGGATCTTGCAGCACAATTTGAAGTCAACAGTAATATGCAGCCAGGGAACAGACATTGCCATAGCTGTTGAGAGTATGCATCCTGTCACTCTGAAACACTTTTCCACTCATTCATGTGACGATGTGCGTCACTTTATTCCAGCATGGAAAAATTCTGGGTTCAAAGCTTAGCTGGATTCTGTCTTGTAATTATTCTTTATTTTTTATTAATGAGCTGGAGCGAGTATGAAAACACAAGTATGCAAGTACTGACAGCACATTTGCAAGTATTTTGTGGCTTGTTTTGTTAAACAATAGTCTAAGATGTAAAATTTACAGGGTTCAGTAGTCCACAAAATATCTGTGTAGCAGTAGTGCTGCTGTAATTGTATTTGACCTCTGTAACATCGCACATGAGAGGGAAATTTTACGATGAAACAAAGGATCTAGCCTCTCTGGTAAAGCAAGGGATGTTCCTCACAAACTAAAACTATGAGTGTTAAAGAAATTTGCATTTATTTTTTTTTCTCTTATCAATTTTTGATTGAAGACTTGAATACTGGGTACAAAAATCTCCGTTTGAACTAGCCTGAGCAATCTCTGTGTTTGTCGTTTTCTTAATTGCTTTTCACCATCTTGTCCAAGGAACACTTTGCAAGCATAGCTGCATGGGCTATGATGTAATGAGATCTTGTTAGCTAAGCAAGACCAGACCTCAAGCTTAAGCAAAATAAATTCGGATAGACTCTCTGCCCCTTGACCCAGCTGTTTTGCAGTCTTTGAACAGTAAAGAAACTTGGAATCTGGTCACAGATGCCAGTGCAAAAATTCCCCTGGCTGAAGGCAACTGTCAAACGGTGTGAAACCAGAGTAGTTGGTTCCCACTGCTTGCTGTCATGTCCGAAAAAGCATGCTAAGCAAAAGAAAGGTTGGGAAATTCAGAGGGAAGATGAACTGTATCTTTATTGTGATGATTTCTGGCCGGCATATGGTCCCTTAGGGACCAGAGCCAGTTTCATAAATTAGAACCATATAGAGTTCACAAACTTATTTTATGTTGTAACTTCAGTTGAGGAGCAAAGCAAGACAGGACAGGGCAGGCCAAGAAAGGAGCTGTAACTAGTTCTGACAGACCATCCAACATTTCCTCTGAGCACATTCTTTAAGTGGAGCAAATATGTCCTTCTATATTTTTGCAAAACCAGCATTGTTTGTCCCCCAAAAATACAATAAAATATTCACATATATAATATGTATATATGCAATATATACATATATATACAAATATAGATTTATACAATAATGCATATATATAATAAAGAATAAATCTGAATAACACCAAGGAAAATAAGGATTATAAAATAGAAGTAAAGAAGCAAATATCGTGTAGGTAGTATTTCTAGTAAGAAGTACAATCAACTTACCTACCCACTGAAGATTTCTCTCTTCTCATTACTTAACACTTTTCACTAACAAATTGTGATTTGACAGTAGTTGTAGAGGTAGTGAGTCAGTTAAATCTTGAGATTATCTACAGTCTGCTTACTTTAAAGATGGGACTGGGTATGCCTACTCAGTATACCTGTAAAATCTGTAATTCTATTTAGGATTTGCTTAAATAGTGTTTTTGGCTAAATATTTTTCTTTCAACAAAACTTCATAGCTTAGGAAGTTCTTCTAACAGAACTGTAAATTTTAGAGTTACTTTTCACTTAAAACTCATCATATTATGAATTTATTTGACTAAGAGGTGAGAAAGGATGTTCTAACCAACAGCTGGGATTCAGGAGGACTGGTGTTTGCTCTTATATCATGTAGTGTACTTTGCTAAAAAAGATAGATTGAGGAAATTTAATTGGAATTTTTAGGATTGCAAAGATAATTTAAAATTGTTGAACCTAGTCTTTGTCTATGCTCTCATAATACATGTATTAATACAGTATCAGTGACAGGTTAATGCAGAACAAAAGAAAGACAATCTTCACACAAGTTCTTGAACTGTGGCGTTTAATACCATAGTACAGTATGAAGCACCTTTGTTTTGAAAGATCTGGAGAGTTTTTGATCAGTAACAACTTCCAGATTTATAACTGGTGAAAGGAAGGTGATTACCTTCCTTACTCATCTCTGTGGGATTCAGAAGTGCATCTCACCAAGTTGTGGCCGAGAATTATATCATTCTCATGAGAATGTGCTTTGAAAGAGTCATTGTCCATTAGCTGAACCGTAAGGCGCTGACCACCGCACCAGAGCTGGGCTGTCAGTGCCCACATTTGAAAAGAAAACAGTGACTGGAGGAACAGTCAGTGCAGAGGGTCATCACCAGCACCGAGTAAACAAATTACTTGCAAACAGTACCAAGATTACTATGGCAAATATATTTAATGGAACTAAAAACCTAAGAAGTAGCATTTCAGCCTGTAATTAGAGAATGGTTCCTCTGTTCTGGGAAGCAATGTTTCTCAAAAAGAGTTGGGGATCAGAGTTCATAGTCATCTGGGTATAATTTCCCAACGTGACACAGTGCACAAAATGTCTACAATGAGCTTAATAAATAGGCATCAGAGGAATAATGAATGAAGATAGGTGTCGAGAGTTATTACATTGTTGTTGTATTTAGCACTGATGAAATCATTACTGGAATATTTTGTCCAGTCCTGGGGTCCATGGTTCAGGAATATTGTTGAAGAAGTTCAGAGAAGAGTCACAAGCATGACTTGGGAACTGTTAATCATGCTCCAGGGTAAAAGACTGAAAGAGCTCAATCTGCTTAGTTGATAAGTTGAGAATACTAAAGATTGATTTGGACCTAACCTCTAAGCTGATACCATGGGGAATTATACAGGTTGATTATGGACTCTTAAATCTAACGAATACATGAAATTAGCAATAATATAAAGGGGTAAAACAGTAGGAAAATCTGGAGAAATTCATGCTAGAAATAAGGACACATATTTTTGCCAAATGGAGCAAGCAACTTCCTAAGGTTTGTGGCAGAATCCTTCTCAATAGCAATTTTAAAATGTTTTTCTAAAAGACAGTTTGTAGCTCAAACAAGAATTAATGCAGCAGCTTGCTCTATACAATAGTACTTATGGGTTTATCATCTGCAAAACTATGAAAAGACCAGGCTGAAATACTGAACTTCGGGACCTTGCAGCCATTAAAACATAGACCTTCAACTGTATCAGTACAAAACCTATGAGTCTAAGGAATGAAGACAGTCCTTACTGGTAGCGTATCTCTCTCTGAAGAAGATTTTAGGAGATACTACTGTATTTTAAAAAAACAACAAACTTCCAGTGGAACTATAGGTGTACCAAAGGAAGTTGTTTTACAAACATTAAATTAGGTGTATACTAGTGTATAAAGTACTAATAGCTGTATAAGTAAAACTTAGCACTTTCATATTGCTTTCCAACAAAAAAATCTCATAGGTAACAATTAATGAATTGAATCACTCAGAAATCCTAGGAAGTTAGTAACTCATTATTTGCATTATACAGAGGAGAAACCGAGAGACAAAGTGTGCCCAAGATCAGAGAGGAATTCTGGGACTTGTTTGGAAATGAAACAAAAGCCTTCTGAGAGCTGTTCCCCTGCTTTAAACAACATTTTTGGTTTTGGTTTTGGTTTTACCAGGCAAGTTGTAAAGATCCTGGTAGGTGAAATTCCTGTTCTTGTGTCAGTATTGATCCAATCCTGTGGCCAGTGCCAAAAGACACTGATGCTGAAAGTCCTGTCTCTTTCCAATGACATAAAGTCCTGAGCACTTACCCTGTGACTAATTCTCATTGCACTTGCATAAGAAAGAGGTGATACTGATTTTGGTGTCTTGTCAAAATTCAACTTGGTTAATTAGTTTATTCTTACCTAAGCTCCTTGAATTTCCATATTGATGATGCTTTTCATACACCTCTCTGCCAAAAAGAATACCTGTACTATTACAACAGAAAAAATTGCAGTATTAAATGAACCAAGCTGAAAAGCAATATGACATGTCTGCCACTTTGCAAATGTTTTTGTAAAGGACTCTGAAGGAAATCCTATTGGTGCACCACTGATTTCAAAAGGGCATAAGTAAAAATAATTTTTTAAATGAAATTTTACTACAAGACTGTCCTGTGTTCCAAATCTAAAATATATAATTTATGCTTATTTTTAGAAAATTTAGGAAATGCCTTTGTGATACCAAATGTCCATTCTTATGGGTATGTTGTGGCTGGAAAACATGATGCAAATTCAAGGATAAATGGTGAAAATGACACGTATAAGCAACAATCAGATTATTGCTCTTACAGCAACAACAAAAAAATGGATTTCTAGCAAGAAAAAAAACAAGTCCCATCTGTTACTAGCATTGAAAAAATCAACATAAAATGAACTAACATTATTTTGGTCTTTGATCTCTTAGATTCTTTATGACAGAGGTCATAAATCACGTAATTATTATCTAATATCAAGACAGCTTGAATTAACCTCTCACATTCCTAAGGCAATGAGAGTCCTCATCACAAGTTAAAATCTGCTTGTGTAGAATAAGTAACATCACTGAGGGAAACAAATCCCTTTCTTCCCATTTTAGTATAATCTGGACTTTTGAAAACTTTTTAGTGGTTTGAGGTGGAAAGTATCACACTAAAATTCATCAAATCACAGACGTTTCATGTTTGTTCCTGGAAGCTGTAGTTATGGTTTGTTAACCACATCATCACTTGGGTTCTGGCTTCTTTTAATTGTAGACTTCCTCCTTCCTTTTGCTCCTCTTCATCAGTGAAGCTCAACACAAGATGCCTCTATGTTTTGGCTGCTGAGATCCAGCAAAATTTGAAAGGCCTTTAATTCTGACATTTCATTCCTGCCATTGATATGAAACAGCCTACATTCAACTAGCTTCAGAAAACACAGCAGAGAATAGTATACACCAGGATTTTCTTTTTTTTCCAATGAGCAGTATTGGATAAGACTAGGCTTTGTTTTTTTATCTCCTTGAGTAGAAAATTTCCAGTGCTTCTTTTTTTAAAAACATTTTAATTTTTTTTTACTGTAAATTGGCCAGCAGGAATGACGGGCACATCATGATTAAAACACCTTATTTTTATGTATAAAGCAGACAATCATTTGCAGCAGGCACCATACATATAGATTGTGAAAAACAGGCACACAATAGAAGTTCTTTCACAAAAGAAACGTACTTTTCCAAAAGAGTGATGTACCTGAAATACTGTATAGCAAAAATATAGCAGCTAGACTAACAACATCAGAACCAGGTCACACAGAACCATGACCAATAATTCAGCATTTTGAGTACAAGAGCAAGAAAAGAAGACAATACATAAGCTTCATAATGAAAAACATAACAGAATAAACAGAGAAGATTCTTTTTCTGACAACACTTGGAGCTGAAAAGCAGCTGAAAGGGTGATGGGCCGAGTTTCATGCACATCTTCACAGAAAGTGTACCAGATTAGGTATCCCACAGAACGATCCATGCTTGAAAAACAGTCATGTACTGCCTCTGCCCAGACAGATGGCCGGTCCTATTTTCAGGCAACCTTTACACTGGTTTCCCCACCACTGAAATGAAAAGCTAACAATAAACACAAATTAGAGAATCAGATGTTTTTTCTAGTAGCATGCTGTATTCACTCTGATCAGTGTCTTTATGAAAGATCACTGTTACTACCAAATGTGGCCAACCACTCATTTGCTCCACTCCAGTCTTCGCTCTACTTTTCACTATGCCTTAATGGTGCAGCATTATTATTTCCCTACTTTTTAAAATTTTGGACTTACAATAATAAAGATGAGTGTTTGAATTTCTGAGCTTGGCCAGAATTATATACAGATACTCTATTAGATACTCCCATCATGAAATTCAGTTGGATCCACTGGCTTGTGTCCAACTGGATTCTACAAACTCGACCCAGAGCTCAAGCTAGCATGTAAGCTGTGCAGAGTGAGTTCCCACATGGACCAGAGCCATGAGCTGACATGGCAGCACAGGTGTAACCGAAAGCTGAGGTGCTGCACAGTCAGGGCCACACTGAAACAACCCTTCCCTTTTCTGCAGCTACTATATTTTTCATCGCCTTGGCCTTTGCAAGGGATTCATAGGATCTGAGGAACGTTCCTGTAGCCCTTTTGTGCAAAAGATAGGCACAGACCCATCCAGCTCACAAAACATCTGGGCTACAAGGCATTCAGTGTGAATAATACATCAAATAACTTGTCTAGTCTGTGCAATAAAGACTTACACAAGTGAGCAAGCACAGTTCACCATTTTGATAACTGACACTGCAAAAAGTTTGGAGATTTTCCATGACATTGAAAGCTTAGTTTCACTGATTTAGATGAGTAATTCTGTCACTGGGATTGTCATCACTGACTCAGTATTCCTTACTTGTAACAAAGGATAGGAAAGACAATGTACAGTATGGATAGGATCAGGCATCAATCTCATGCAGAGTTATGAAATTATGAATGCAATTGAATATATCTTTAAAATTATATAATTAAATTATATAAAGACAAGATATGCAAATTATGCTATATTTTATAGGTTATTATAACCAGCACTTAAATAGACTCAAAGAAAGAGTGAAATTCTTTAGCAGGAATGGAAGAAAAGAATATATTTTTGAAAAATTCTACCAGCACTATTGCCTAGACAAGACTTATCTCCTCTTTTGAGCTAAGTCCACGTTTGATATATCACTATAAA
Source organism: Aegotheles bennettii (assembly GCA_013398125.1). Lineage (NCBI taxonomy): Eukaryota > Metazoa > Chordata > Aves > Caprimulgiformes > Aegothelidae > Aegotheles > Aegotheles bennettii. Next base: position 17,037 of record VZRW01012448.1, read on the forward strand.
TTAGTGTGAAATCCCCTGAAAACAGGATAGATATTCTTAAAATCTGTTGTAAAAGACAGGAAAATATGATTTAGGAGTAGGGCCATGGGAGAATATAGCAATAGCAGTTCTGTCATATATATTAAATGTTCTGATCAGGCTAAGATTTATGGGCACAACTTCTTCCTGAGTTCCCACAAATCTACAAAGGAGTGTTTGAAAGTTCTTAATTCTGCTATGCAATCTATGATAGAAAAAAAAAAGAAAGCAAAAGAAACGTGTAGGCGGTCTGTATGTAAGTCTGTGTAATGGTAGATTTCAATGTGAAGTGTGATGCACAAGAAGCACATGGCTTTATGCCAGATTTATGTTCTCTTGAAATTGGGGTTGACCTGAGTATCAAGTTAAAATAACTTATCCTTTATGTAAGTTGCATTTGGTCTAGCTGTAAGTAAAAATGAGACTAAGGGCAGCATTGCTTTCTGAACAAAATGTTTTAGACTGATATATATCTATCTCCTCAATAAACATTTTTTGTAAGCTAAGTTGCAAATATTCAGGAATTTCAGATGACCTTGGACTCCTCTAAAGAACATAAGCCCAGGGTAGGCAGCGTCTCATGATTAGAATAAGTAATTACCTGAAAGCCCAATGTAAGGTCCATAGAAATCAGCAGGAATCTATTGACATCAGAGAATTTTATATCAGGGTCTGGAAAAACTCCGGGGAAATAACTCCTCCTGCACATCACTTCATTCATCTGCTCAGCAACTACAACATAGCTACACATTCGGTGACAAGGGAGAGTCTGTCAAGTGACTCCCACGGCATTTTCCCCTTTCATCCAGGAAACTTCTTCATTAGCGATAAGCCTCTGTGCCCTGGCATCCACGTACCAGCAGAGGGGAGGAACCTGTTTGTAAACCAGATGCTTTGACATAGCTGGAACTTGGAAGGGAGGCAGAAGTACTTGGCAAACAAACTTGTAATAAGTGCACTTTGCTTGAAGTGTTTATAATTTGTCCTTGAAAAATATGCTGAGAAGATGGGCACTAGACATCCTTCTCGACTTTGAAGTTTGAAGGTAGGGATCCTGAATACCTACCTCCCAAGGAACATTTGAAAAAAACAACCCGGTGCTCTGTAAAGAATGCGCTTGAGGAGAGGGGAGTAGGGAATGTTTTAAGTCCCACTATCATGTCATCTGCAGAGAAATGATCAAGGTCCAGAGAAAGGCAGCTTCATTGTAAACAGCAACATGTTCATATGAAGCCTTCCTAATTTGCTGGCAGATCTTTAATAAGAAGCACACAGGTATACCAAAACTGATGTTCCACAAAATGTTACTCCCAAGAAAAGAATAACAACTAGAGCTCTTCCTGGGGACAGTCTGATCAAGGAAAAAAAAAAGACCTCAGGTGGCCAAAACGTGAAGATTAACCTGAAGGTTTCTTCCCCTTGACAGTCTCATTGCTCTGAGGACAGAGAAGAACTGCAGGTAGAAGTGTTGGAGAGTGACCCGAACAATTTTCTGAAGTCAGACTTGGCAAATGTATTGACATTTAGAATTTGACTACATTAAAGGGGGGAAAGATATAGCACTTTTATGGTTTATATCTTTACAATCAAATTCAGGTCAATACAGATCTCAGGCTGGGAGGGGATACTACCACATTAAGGGGAGCTAAGGAAGGATCAAAACCCTCAGGAGTTTCCCAACCAATTCTGCTCCATTTCCTTTCCCTCCCTATTCTCCTTTCCTGCCTTGATCTCCTCTCATCCCAGAAGACCCTTCTTCCCTGTGAGTCTATAATAACTAGTGAGGACAGGGAGGCAAGAGGTGTTTGCATGAAGCTGGTGTAGCGAACGGCTGTCCAGACAGGAGATACCTCCTCAGCAGGGAAGGCAGATCATTGTGCAGGGGAAAGATCAGCCTTTGGGGTTGCTGTGAAGCTCTGGAGGCAGGTGGAAGGCAAGGATCTGTCAGGGTCTAGGCAATCTAGCTAAGTCTGGCTTGGTGGGCAAAGTGATGAGGGAGTCCAGGAGTCTTCTGCTGAGAGGTCTGTGGCAGGACCTGGGGTAGGGAAAAGTGAAAAGCTGGACTGGAGCAAGTTGGCTAGACCTTGAAAAGAAGTTTCATGGAGGAGAAATAGACTTGTACTCCACAGATGGCCAGTGTGGCTGGAGGTTTGGGACCTAAAATCCCACAGAAAAGGTAAAGGGCTGAACTGAGGCCGTTTGGGAACTGCTGCCTTAGAGCCTACATCAAGAGACAGGTAAGATGGAAAGAGCTAAGGAAAAGAATACCTAGGGATTAATAGTTGCATAAAAAGCAGAAGAATAATCTTAATTTTGTCTGTGCTCAATTAAGCATGTGAATGGTTTCATTGATACCTAGTGGGAATACATGAGTAATGATAAACAGACAAGATAGAAACCTGAAATAGGAAATGGTGCATAAAACCAGAAATAATTAATAAGGAATAGGAAGGGCTGAGAGAAAAAAATAAGTGGAGAGAGAAAAGAGAAGGACAAATATAATTTTTAAAAGAAGCAAATTAGATGCAGAAAAAGTGTGGTACTTTATTGATTATTTTCTGTTGATGGTTTAAATATTTGAACACATATTTAATACTGACATTGCTTTTAAAGGCTCAACTTAGAATACATTAAAGAAAGTATATTCAGCTTCCTTGGATTAGTAAGCAGGCAAGATTTGCATTTAAAATAAGAGTCCAGATCGTGCACCCTCTCCGACAGGGTTAAACCAGACCAGAAGAAAATTGCAGGGTCAGGGCCAAGGCAGCTGCCTGCATGCCTGTTATGTCTGTCATTGTTTGTTTTGTCTTTTTGGACTTGTAAGCTCTTTGGGCTAGGAACACTCCCCATGGGGCCCTTCCAGCCTTTACTGCCTTCAGTGGGCACTGGGTAAGGCTTTGTTTGTCGAGCACTTGGCTCAGAGGAGCCAGAGCTTGACTGTCTCGTAAGTTTTAGATGCGGTACCAGCAAAACATCACTTACAGTCATTGAGATACGGCCGTGCTTCAATGTTTTTTCTTACACTGGGACTGTGCCTCCCCGCAGAGGAGGGAAGCGATCCGCGGCCGCGCAGGGCGCGCAGCCAGCCGGGCCCGGGGCGCGGAGAGGGCGCGGAGAGCGGCGTGGGAAGAGCGGCGCTTTGGTGCCACCGCGTGGCTCACGGCGGAGCAGGGCGGCGGGCGTCCCCCCTTCCCGGCCCATTCCCGGTGTTTAATTACTCCTTGCCGCATTAACGCGGCCGAGCAAGGACGTGTTTCCAAGGTGAGGCCAGGATTCAGTGGCACTTAACCAGAAAATCCCTTGTGTTTGTTTTTTTGTTTTTTTTTCTTCTAGAAACTACATAAAACTTTAAAGAGCAGGGCTTGCTGGTGCCAGAGGAGGAGGTGTGCTGGCTTCCCGGTAACGGAGCTGCAGCTTTCCTTCAGCTCCAGTTGAAGCGCAGATCGGGTCATTGTGCAGCCCCACGATACCGCACCGCTCCCTGCACGCAGGATCCAGTGCCAGCAGTCGCGGTTTACGACTGGAGGTTCGGGGCAGTCCATGGTGCCTGCAGTGCAGCAGACTGAAGTTGTCTTCTTTGTCTACTTTTCTTTTTACAAAATACGTATTATCATTTTTTGCAAACTGCACATTCTCAGGGCGCATCTTTTAGATTCATTGGGTGCAATGTTTCTCTTAGCATTGTGACAGAGGTCAGGAATTGCTTCTAAAATATTGTAAAACGAGAGAACCTGGAAGAAATTTCAAGGTAAATTTTGACTTCTGGAACCAGGAGAGTCTTGAGGTGACTCAGGTGTGTGTTACCTTGTAACTGTTTCATCTGGAAGCCCTGAGCCTAATTTGGAGAGTGTATTAAAGGTGGTGTAATTAAGGCTGTTTCTTTCCACTACATTTATTGTGATAAACAATGCCTGAATGAAGTCCAGCAGAGAAACTAGGAGTAAACATAATGCTTTCTGGAGAAAGAAAAGAGGCCACTGATTTTGTGATGCATCTGTACAAAGAGTAGCAGAAGTTTTTCATAAAACAGCCATTTACTGATTTGGCACAGCACTTCCCCTGACTTTGTGGCAATTAGCGCCCTACGAGCAGCATCAACCTTCTCTTCGCAGCTAGGTCATGCAGAAAATTCTCTGGACAACTGGTTAAAGGACTATGGGGGCCCTGAGTACTCTTTATTACAGACTCCATTCTTGGATCTTAGGAGTTGAAACTTAAAATCTAGGTTCCTACTGCTGAAAGTATATTTCAATTGTTACTTGCTGTGTGCAAATATTTAGAATGNTTAAATAAATAAATAAATAAATAATTCCTTTGCTTCTGAGCCATATTTTGTGGCTATGATTTAAATTTAAGAAAACAGTCTGTAAGGCTAAATGCAATAGTACAAAGTAAATCTTGCTGTAAGTTCAATGGCAAATCTTGTTTATGTCCAGGAAATTCTGGTCCTATTGAAGGAAATGACAGAAGTTCTAGTGTTTTCAAGAGTGCAAGAACTCCCTGCTGTTGTTTTTTAATAAAAAACTGCCCAGAGAGACTGACAAACATTACAGTTTCAGTTATTTCTAGAAATAAATTCACAGGTGTTATGTGTGTTCCTGTGTATTATTTCAACATATGAATCACTTTTGGGACTGAAGAAAAAGGCTCTATGTGCTTTATTCTAAGGTTAAAGTTAATGTATAATAGTGTAAAGGTTATATACTATACCTATCCATGTGCACATCTATTTATGAACAAAGCCGCTTGTTCATACCAATGGAAAAATGCATAAAAGGATTCATGCTGAAAAAATTACAGACACTGCGAGCCAAGAGAACGATACCAATGCTATGTTATTGACTCCAAATGGAAAGCCAGGACCCATCGTATTCTGGAATTCACTGATGACCCATCTTGTGTATCTGAGCATCTCCATGGTACTTAGGGTTGGCATTAGCTGAGTCACTTGCTACTTTCAGTTATAGCTCTCTCATAGAGAAGGTATATTAGAAAAATCAATAGAGAAATCGATACATTTTACCCAAGTTATCAGGTGTGCTCCAGATGCTTCAGTTGCTAAATAGCATTTGATTCAAATAAAATGTATCTCACATCCTTTGTATTAAAGTGAGAGTTGGCATATATTTCTCTTCCCTTCCTCTCCATTCCCAGTTGAGTAGCATTTGCACTCTGGCACCAATTTATGCAGAATTTCAATGTGTTTTTGAAATAAAATTGATTAGCTTTTTCTCTCCTGAAAAACTGTCTTTACATTGTCCCAACAATTACAGGAAATTAGATTGTATAAAAATACTTTTTTATTTCTATTTCCCAAATAAAGAAAGAATGCAGCATAATAAAGGGTTGTGCAAGAGAACTCTAAGAGTACTTTGAAAAAGCAACCATCAGTGAAGTGGAAAAATGAGGGAACAGAGTCTGGGTTTCACAGTAAACTGATTCCATTGGATTTCATCTCTAGATATTACATTGATATTTTATGTGCATACAAATTATATTCCATGGGAACACTACAAGGTAAATTAACAGTGCATTGCACATAGATTAAACTTGCAAGTGACAAAGTTGGAAGGTAGATTTGTAGAAAACAAGCATGTATTTAACTCATTGACAAAGAGGAACATCAGGAAAGCATTTAAGACATACTACTTTTGTAGTGAGGTACATAACTTTTGGTAGAGATGCTGGTAATGTTCTTCTCAAATTCTCTCACCATACAATTATTCTTTAATTCAAGACTTTTTCAGCAAGCTAATTCTTACAGTAAATCTATGAAAAAAGCCAAAGCCAGGGCTGCATGGTTTCATGGTAATAATAGGACGCAGGGCCTCTCATCTGTGGGTTAGAATCACAACCTAGTACCCCACTAGTGAACTTCTAGTGACATGGGAGTTTCAGTTATTTCCAAAGCTTAATAACCATGTCACCAAAGAAACCCACTACTACAATTTGCAATGACGATGACCCTTGCTGACAGATCTAACTGAGTGACCGACATTTGAAGGGATGGGAACACTGACACTATGAAAGTCTGGGGTAAAGGAGAAGGTTATCTACATGTGTAGTTCACCCATGCAGTATGAATTGCATCTGTTTAAACAGACTTGCATCCATGCAAGTGTAAGTGCAGTGATGTAGCTAGCAGATTACTCGGACGGTTTTACTCCATCAGAGTCAACAGAGATTTCATCTTACAGTGAATTAGCTAGTACTGATGATTTCTGAGGCTGATATTCACTGTAAACTCTGGTCCTGTCTTGACCATCTGGTCTGTTTATCTGAACAAGCTTTACTACTCCATCATTGTGTGGCTAGATTTTACATCTTATTAATGCTGGCTCATATCTGTATATCTTATCTATATTTGTACTTGTGGGAGCTCTGTGAGCATCTTGAAGCTCTTCAATTTCTTTGTAAAGTAGACACAAAGAAATCATGGAGTTCAGAGGTAGTCGCTCAAACATTTTGGAGGAAGTTGCTAAGAAAATGGCAGTGCAAATTCTTCACTGCAATGTCATACAGAGCTCTTCCAAAACAAAGGGTATAAAGATGTTCTCAGAGAAAGCAAAGGACTCCTCATGTTGGAGCAGTTAGTTAGACTGTTGTTGACACAGACTGCCAGCGTCACCCAGTATCTTGTTTCAGGCACGGTCAATGCACAAAAGGATTGTGTCTCATGTCTCATTCTCTTGTGTTAGTCCTGTGTCACTTGACTCCATAATGAAGGTGGATATCAGGCACAACTTTGGATATCAGGATGCTATTGATTCACCCAGACCCAACCAGGACCTCAGAAAGATTGACCCAGCACCCTCCTGTAGGAACCACTGCCAACCAGCCTTCTGCCTCTGAAAATATCTCATTTGAAGCTGAGTATCACTGCTGAGAGGACTGAAGAGCAGGATTGCACATGCTTTAATTAAAGGTTGCAGGTCTGACAGGCTATGACATTATCTAACATCTAGCTTTTCCTTTAGAGTTGCAGATCACTGTTTTGTGAGCCAGTACTTTTTCTGAGCAGGGTCCCCAGTTCCCTGACTCACACTGTTGACATGATGGACCCAAAGTAGTGATGAAACTTTGTGAGAATGCAGTAGAAGAGCTCCTGCTTGTTCATGTTACTGCCACTCTTTTCTCCTATCCTTCTGACTCAACAAGGCTTTTGAGAGACAGCTGGAGTCTGTGATAAGCCAGAGAGTGAGCAAGCTCACTGATTCAGGAATGAACAGACTTTCTGCTAGTCTATCCCTCTTCACCCCATTTTCTCTCTTCTCCCCACTGAACAAATGTCTTCATCCCTGTCATAGGCTCAGTGCTCCATCTGTATAAATGTTTGTTTGTCAGAAGTCCTGTTCTTGGTTTCCTCTACTCCCCTTACTCTGACCATGCTGTATGCCCATGTGATCACTGCAAAATATTAAAACAAATATAAAAAAGAGAAACTCCTGGAGGCTTCTGAATCCAAGTCCAAAGTGACAAGAATTTCTCAAAGACAACAATTTAAAGGACATTGAAGAAGGAAAAAGAAGGATGAGCTTTTCCCCTTCCCAGAGCCTTGTTGTGGGCAGGTAGCTGCCAGGGCCAGGATACACTGCAAGCAGGACCAGAGTCCTGCCACGGCACGAGAAAATGACACAAATGCCCAGAAAGATGCTAAGGCAGCTGATGAGGTATAATACAGGGAAACTTGCACCCATGTGCTGCTGTTGTCCTTTGGTTTTGTTTGTCCTTCACTTCAGCATCTCTAGAAAGTCCCATCAACCTTGACCCTCACTGTCTCCCATTCTACAAACTTGGGAGCATTTCTTTTCTTATCAGCCTTCAATGAACATGCCCTCCTTACTTCTATTTCCCTCGTGACATGACTCCTTTTGACTCTTCCAATCAATCAGTGTCATTCAGTGCCATTTCAAGGTTATGTTCAGATCTGAAATATCTCCAAGAGGGCTACAGCATTTTGAATGATTCTTTTATTCAAAATGATAGTGTTGGCTCTTTTAGGAAAATGGAGGAGGTTTGTTTCAAGTGTCAGATCATATATTTGCCAAAAAAGCCAGGTATATTGAATATGTTGAATATATATCTGCCACACAGTTAAGAAAGTATGCAGTTTTACATAGTAGATACAGCAAACCCTTCATTTAGTCTAGTTTCAAATAAGATTTTATGAATTTTTATGTTCAGTGACTTAGGAGACAATGTCTTAAATCACATAGCCATGGTGGGCCAGACTTTCTGTCATCACTGGCTTATACCCTTCAGTAAAACTCTAGACACCATTATTTTGCAATAGGTTTGCATCTGTACTGGAAGACTGAATCCCTAATGTAGAAAAGTCTTAAGTATTTTATTAAGATACTATAGAGAAATTTGCCATCCTAGAATCATAGAATCATTGAATGGTTTGGGTTGAAAGGGACCTTAAAGATCATCTAGTTCCAACTGCCCTGCCATGGACAAGCACACCTCCCACTAGACCAGGTTGCTCAAAGACCTATCCAATCTGGCCTTGAACACTGCCAAGGAAAGGGCATCCACCATCTCTCTGGGCAACCTGTTCCATTGTCTCACCTCACTCACAGTAAAGTACTTCTTAATATCCAGTCTAAATCTACCTTCCTTTAGTTTGAACCCACTTCCCCTTGTCCTGTTACTACACGCCCTTGTAAAAAGTCCCTCTCCAGCTTTCCTGTAGGCCCCCTTCAGGTACTGGAAGGCTGCTAGAAGGTGTCCCCAGAGTCTTCTCTTCTCCAGGCTGAACAACCCCAACTCTCTTCTCTTCACAGGACAGGTGCTCCAGGCCTCTGATCATCTTTGTGGCCTCCTCTAGACTCATTTCAAGAGCTTCATGTTCTTCTTTTGTTGGAGGCCCCAGAACTGGTCACAATACTCCAGGTGGGGTCTCACGAGAGCAGAGCCTGCTGGTCACGCTTTTTTTGATGCAGCCCAGGATACCGTTTGCTTTCCAGGCTACAAGCATACACTGCCAGCTCATGTTGAGCTTCTCATCAACTAACACCCTCAAGTCCTTCTCCTCAGGGCTGTTTTCAATCCATTCTCAATCCGGTAGACAAAGGGTTAATTCTGCTTTTCAGAATAGCTACTGTAACAGTTTTCATAAAAAATATAATTTGCTTTTAAAAACAAAGTTCTGCTTTCCAGTAGATTTAAAATTTTATTTCTCTGTTTAGTATTTGTCCCTTGTAAGGTACAAAGTAAATCACAGAATAAATTCACAGCAATATTCATTGGCCATGTTAGGCCATCTTTGTTCTTTGGTCTTTCAAGTGAGAGTATTCTATTGAAGTACAGTCAGAAAAATTTGCCTTTCCAGTTGCTTTTCACACATATACATCAAACTGCCATTCTAGGAAACAATTCATTGGCCTGGAATGTTGGATCTTGGAAACTTGTCTTTGCTTTTGTTTGCTAACAGATTACCTGTTAATTCCAAAGGTTTAGCAATCACCTTGTTTTTTCTGACAGAGTTTCATTCATCTGTTCTTGTTATGTATGAATAGATGTCTCCTGGTAACAGAGACAGGACTTTGCTTTCACATTCATATGTTTTCCCCTGGCTAATTGTTTGAAATGTTTGATCCCCCAGATGTAGCAACAGTTATTTGCCTCTGTGGAGTTTGTCAGACTGCATATTGGGGATGGATTTAAAAAATGCATTTAGACATGTTTTGAATCTGTAAAACAATAAATTAATGGTAATACATTGAGCCTGTTCTCTACTGCCCTTTGCAGTCATTCACATTGGCTCAAAAATCAAAGCTGACTCCCATGAGTCAAGGATCAGGCTATTAAGGAAAAAAATAATCATAATATATATTTGACAAATGGAATCCCAGGTGGTATTCTCAATTATCATGATCAATATGTTTTGTTTGTTTTTTAATTTTCTGTTTCTTTGGTTCTTTTTTAAACAAGCTACAGTGATACTGGCAGTCTCAAACATTCACAAGACAGGTCTCCAGAGGACCAGAAGATTGTCTTCAATATAGTCCATTTTGACTATAGTCTGAAACAAAAAAAGAGGAAAGAGAATTGGAGAAAGAATAAGAACTAATGAGAATCTGGCTTCGTGAATATGGTTATGAAACTCATCTGAGAGACAGAGAAGATCTCTTCTCCAGATCCTGACCTACTGTGTATTTGGAGTAAATAGTGAGGGATGTGTTGCATTAGGGACTTCACCTCAGACTTCCCTCTTTGTGAGAAGCTGCCCCTTTCCACTGGGCTGTAAGAACATAGAATATATAGTAAGCTCTTACTGATACTGTGTTGTATAGCTTTGCAATTCAGAGAGGAACAGCTTCAGCAGGAAGATCAACATGCCTGGGACATAACCCATGACCTGTTGGGTGGTGCATGGTCCTCTTAGCTGAGGTTCAAATCTTTTGAAAACACTAAGTTAAATGCCTTGAAATTGGTAGAAACCATATTTTGATTTTTACTTTAAATAAATACACACCAAAAGTAATACTAGGTTGTCAGCTTTAAGGTACATCAGGTTTACCTAAGTCTATGCTTGTGATTCACAGTAGTCATCAATCTGGCTGCTGAATTATTTCCTTATAAGATCATTTAACTTCAAAACTTCATATTATACAGGTCACATGTTCTGGTGATATTCAGAAGGGAATTGTCACTTTCAGACATCTAATATCAGTCATTCTTCTATCTATATTTGGATTGCAGGCTCAGAAAAGTGTGATGGCAGTTATTAACTGCTCTCAAGAAATCCACTTGCAAGATGGATTTATTTCTTGATTAATGATGGAGATTATTCAAGTATTAATTCTAGTTTTTTATATCACAAACTTGATATCATCCTTGTTCTCTCCACCCTTAAAATTACTATGATTACTCTAATTGTTAGAAAGCTATTATTTGATTCAGATTTGCAAAGTAATTATCAGCTAGTAGCACATCTGCCATTTTTTACTAAATTTTGGTATGTATTGTTGTATCTCAATTAACAAAAGATCTGCTAACTGAAGCATTGCTGTATGAATTCTAGTAAGGCTTTCAAGCATGACATAAATTTTGTCCTGATTGATTCTGACTCTTACTGTTTGCTGTTTAATTTGTTGTTTTGCATTTCAGAATTGTTCTGTGAATCCAGTGCTTGATGTTTTGTACAATGATTTCTTCGTCTGCAGCAATCAGATGTACATCTAGAGGTTTTAACTGGTGGAGCATCCTTTATGACATTATTGTTACTTCTGCTTTGTGAGTTGTATTCTCATTACCTTTTTCTTTTGATTGTGTCACAGGCTACAGGGATTAAATAGAATTACAGTTTTTAATCTCATCTTTGAAATGGTACTACTAGCATAATGGGATAATTATCTCCACATGTCTAGCTTCTCTTTCATGAATATGAGGAGCAGTGAAGGCAACAAGCATGCCAGCTATTAATACTGGAGCATCATTGATTTGCTTTTTACAACAGCTGTACTTATATACAGTTGTTGAACTTTTTGCAAAATTATAAACCATTTAAGAATGAGATTTTGAGCATTCATAAATATGCACACATGCTTATGTGCACAGCCAGGCACACACACATACTGCAAATGTCTGTCAACATTTCTATACTAGATAAACAATTTCAACAGCTTACTACTGAGCCATTTAAACTGTGTCTTGTACAGAAAATATATGAATAGTTCAGTTCATATGTAATATTGCTTTCTTAACAGCATAAACTCTTCTGTATTATGTAGTTCAGTTTATATATTTTTTCTGTAGAAATACTTTTACAACCTTTTTAAAAAGCTATTATCAGACAAAATCTATCTCAAAGTGTTTCCAGACTTTTCTCAAACTCCTTCTACAGTGTCCAGATTTAGAAAAACCTCTGATTACAATGGTTTTCCTTTAGAACTTCTAATTTTTTTCAAGAATTTTAGTTACTGGTTTTACACAAAACAATAGCCACAAAAATATTAATAGAAGGTTGAAAGTTAGAAAGAAAATTAATTTAATTTGTGGAATCCATTGGTAGGTCTGGAAGAGTGGAATATATGCTGCTTCAGTTGCATTTAATGGCTGCTTTCCTGGCTTTATTAGATAATTTTGTTGTCCTTGATATTTACATGTATTACTCTTGTGCCAGGAACCCTAGCATGTTGCTTGTGTATTAGAATGACTAAATAATTCTGAAACCCTTGAACAGACGGGATTGTGTTCCACAGCAACAGAATTTTTATGGAAGAGGAACAAAGAAGATAGTAAAATTTTCTCCTATAGTGAAGCTGTATATGCCAGGCTATAGAGATACTACTTTTATTGAATTGGTATCTAATTTTTTTATAATTTCTTGGGTTTTGAAACAATACAGTATTCTAATTATATATTTTGATTTATAATATGCTTATTTAAAAATCTAATTGCAAGTTTTATTATTTAAAAAAAGTCTGAGCATATATGTTTAAGCCTATTCTGTTTTACAGTACAGAAATGCATACTTATCTGTCAACATCAACAATAGAAGAGTTGAGTATTTCAATTGCTTGGTGCAGAATGTTGTAACACTAACTATTTCCTTTTAGACTTGACATGGAGTTGGCTTCTAGAACATCAAAATGCCAGAATTACATGTTAAATCAGTTTATTTAGGATGAAATTAATTTGTTAAATTGCTGTTTCTCATGGCCAAAATTCTGGTGTGTAGCTGTTTGGAAGAGGAGCTGTGTTCTCCTGGGCATGGAGAGCTGGGCTCTCCTAGGAAAGGCCAGCACAGGGGAAAGCACTGAGGGTCAAGAGTCTTAGATTTCATAGTCCCGCATGATATTCAAGAGCCGTGGCTTCTGTTACAAGTTAGGTGGCTCCCTATACCCTTTCATCTGTTGAAGAAAAAAATTTGGAATATTAGGTACGTACTAGCTGATACACAGGGCTTTCCTTTTTAATTTTTTTTTGTTTGTTTTATTCTGTCTTTGTTAAGTGTCTTATTTTTACTAAAGCTTTCTCTTCCATCCATTTGGACAGCATGGAAGAATGAAAACACTTTTCTGGCAGGCAGATTAATGTCTTTTTTCTTACTAATGAAAGTCGGGAAGCTTTCTGTTGCAGGGCATTGCTTAAAAAGACAAATGTCTCATTCTCCAAAACAAACCTAATATTCTATAAAAAAAGACTTCTCAGGCTATTTTTCACTACAAGTTCAAATTTATCTGATGTTTTTTCCTAGTGCTGAGGATTCCCCCCTTATTTTTCTACTCCTTCACTTGGAGAGAGGCAGCCATTTAAGAATCCTGCAGACCTGGCATTTTGTCTTGTTTCTACCTGATCAGATGTTCATTCTCAGCTCCAAACATGCCAGACCTTAGAATCACTAACACTTCACAAATGTAGTGTAAACCATGCACTGTCATTGAACACAAGTAGGTAAGATCTATGTACTGAAAACACAGTACTAAAATTAATGTAAAATTAACTCCAAAGGGTTTTTAAATAGCTGACAGCGCTATCTGGAGACAAGAACTTCCCAGGATCAAGTCCTTTAACTGAAACTTCCCTGCTGAGCTATCAGGTTGAGTCAAGTCTGCTACAGACTGTGCAGAGAAATTTGTTGGACACACAGGAAAATTAGCGTAGTATGGTCTTATGGTAGAAATATAGCCCACAAGCATGAGTTTTGCTACCTTTATGTAGTGCTGTCCAGGTCTTCTGTTGTACTGGGAACATAGAGAAGCCAAGCCACTCATGGATGTTATATCCAATTTCCTACCTAAACATAGCATAAACATAGACTCAAACTTGGAGAAGAGGAGACTGAGGGGTGACCTTATTAATGTTTATAAATATGTAAAGGGTGAGGGCCAGGAGGATGGAGACAGGCTCTTCTCAGTGATGTCCAGTGATAGGACAAGGGGAAACAAGTACAAATTGGAACATAGGAGATTCCAGGTGAACATAAGGGAGAACTTTTTCACTGTGAGAGTGACAGAGCACTGGAACAGACTGCCCAGAGAGGTTGTGGAGTCTCCTTCTCTGGAGACACTGAAAACTCAACTGGATGCATTCCTGTGTGACCTGCTCTAGGTTGTCCTGCTCTGCCAGGGGGGTTGGGCTAGATGATCTTTCGAGGTCCCTTTCAACTCCTAACATTCTGTGAAACAGCTTTAAAGATCACAGGACAGTCTGGCCTCCAGCTTCTTTCAGACAGATCCTCTATGCCAATGTACCATTGAGGCAAGGTGGTATGTGGGTGCTACAGTGGCTGTCAACCATCTGAGGTGGCCCTTCCAGGGTATTTCTCAGGTGCTTGGATGCACCTGGTCAGAAGTTTCTGCTGGAAAAAATTTCAAAACTTGATTTATAATACAAAAATTGTGTAGCTTGACCCAAGTCCACATGATCCATTTGGCACAACACTACACTGTACTAACACAGATGGAATTAAATTTGCAAGTAATTATCACTATTTGGCATATAATATAGGTTAGGGATGTTAGAATTGTTGCACAGTTTTAACATACAGCCCAGATAATACAAACCTGAAAAGGTCCTGTTAAAATTGCATTTCAAATAAATTCAAAGGTTTAGGTACAGGAGGACACATTTAAATCAATTTGCCATAGCTGTGTCCTATAGTGATGCTATATTGTTCCTGTGTGATTGAGTCATTTTCATAATCTCATTTCCGATTGCACCAACTCTCAAAGAGGCTTTGAGTGTTTCCTTTTATTGATTTTTTTCCTTCATGGTGTCATAACAGGCCAAACCTGACATATCCTCATGCATCCAGGTATACAAGCCTCACCATGCTTGGAAAAGGTGCTCTGCTGCCTCCAAAAGGGAAAGTTGTCTTCCATGACCTGGTGCAGGGAGTATAAGAAATGGATAAATAACTGTTGGGTGTGCATAAATTAGTGTGCATAACTTTGAGTGGCTATACAGCTTGGAGTCTTCTATTTTTCTGAAGCCTTTATTTGTGCCCCTGGATAATGGTTATTTTCAATACAAAAGAAGACAAGTCTCAGAGTCAGCAGTTGTGCCAGATAGCAAATGTATCTGAAATTAAACTGTATACTAACTTTCTGGGCTTTATAGGCAGAGACATTTTGTTGAGCTTTTAGAATAAATATTTGTATGAACTGGTGAAGGTCAAATGCAAAGGCAGTGTTATTATCTGGCTTAAAAATATTACCCATAAAGTGGTGTTAGTAAAAGGTTCTAATGTTTAGGCCTAGTTCTCTTACTGCTCATCTTTAACATACAGTTTATTGAAAGTCTTAGCAAATGTATGGTTCAGACATAATTTCATAATTTTCTTTAGTGCAAAAAGAAGAGAGCAATTGGCAGTATTTATTTATGAGACCATATGTGACCTCCATTCCAGATATTTATGTCATACACTGACATTTCATCTGTGTACACCCAAAGTAGAGCTGCTGTAAACAGATGACCTCTGTCTTATTTATGGGCAGAGCAGAAGTGACAATGGTCAAAATGCTGAGATCCTGACTTCCTGATATTTTTAGCAACCCCAGTAATGCATTTCAGCTGGAAAATGCTAAAGTTGTCAACATGCAGGTTTTGGATATTGTGTTCATGTCAGATTTTCTGTAATTCAGCATTTGTAACTGTTGTTTTTACCTCTAAGGAGTTTCTTACACTATATGTACTGCCTCAGACATTCCTGTCCGAGCATGTAATTCATTTGTTTAATTTTCAACAACCTTTCTGTCTTCTCATTAAATGGTAAGTTCCTATATCAGAAATTTAATGTCCTCTTAGCTGTAGGATGATATTTCAAGATCATAAAATTATTTATTTTTATATGCTCAGTGTATTTGAGGATTTGGAAATCAGGTATAATATATAACTTGATTTGTTTCTTATTGCTTTTAAATTTTTACTTCAGGTTGTTCACAAATTCGTACTTTGACATTTTTATCACAGAACAACACACTAACCCTACTCCTTCAGCTGTGATGAAAAACATTATTAAGATTGCAATGTCAAGCTTTCAGAAGCTAGGGGGAAAAAAAGTGGCATCTTGTCTAAATTGTCCATTCCTAACTTGGCCCTTACTTCAGTTGAAGGTGTTACAATATTGCATTTAATTATATAAAAAAGTCAATTTTTCCCTTGCCTTATTTAATATCCAAAGTAGACCTGTTTTGTTGGTTAATTAGAATCGTGTAATAAAGAAATGCTGGGTTTTGTTGCAGAAGTTGGAAGGTATTTAACAAACTTGGTTGGGGATTGCAGAAAGAAAAAGGGTTGTCTATGTTAAAGCAATTGAAGTTTACTTGAGATGGATTCCTCTCTTTCATCTGTTGCAGTATTTCTGAATAATTTATTGAAATCAAAGATTTACAGATGGTCACTCATTTCCTTGTTGCCCATGATCATTGGAAATGTTCTGAACACTCAGAGCTGAAAGCCAGGGCAATAGGAGCTGGGCTTTGAGCACATAAAATGCTACATAATGATTTCATAAACTTGATGTCCAAAGTGAGAGTGTAATTTTGACCTCAGTCTTTTTAAGCCTATGTTTCAATAAGTTCCTTATCTCTTAGGATATTTTGAAAGAAAATTATATTATGGCTTTCAAAGATAATAGTAAAATATTGATTGGGTAATTTTGTCTTCAGAACAGTGCTTGAATTATGCACAGTAAGAAAGCCACAGATATGCACTGAATGATGAGGACAAAATAAATAGTTGTTCATTATAGGAATTCTCCTGCACTGAAGCATGCAGGTGCTATACAAACAAACAAAAAGTTAAAACACATTGAAAAAAAAAAAAAAGCAAGCATATTGATAGCTACATAATCAGACTGGAAATATCTAAGATGGGAGTTCTCAGGCTATGGTATGTGTACCACTAGTGGCATGGAAACTATTTCAAAGTGGTCTTCAAATAAGATCTGAGCATCTGAGCAGAAGAATGTCTCCTCCTGCATGTGTATTCCTCTTATTACATTCCTACAGGAAACTGGGAGGAAGATTTGGAAGCATGCAAATGGTTTGGTACATGCCACATTTCCACCACTGTCACTAATCTAGTAAAATTCAATTGTTTTTCCAGAGCAAACTAAAATGGTTACTCCAGGTTTAAAAGATGTCCAGTTAAGCGATAGGTCAGATTACCTCAAGCAAAGTGCCATGTCATACACTGACTCCCCTCCTCCAACTCTTATTTAGCAGGGAATATGAAGTCACATGGCATTGTGTCCTTCTAGGAATATCCTCAGGTAGACTTCTGAAGTTTTTGCTAAGTAAGCTAATGGAGCCAGTGAGAACAAGCAGGAGTATCTTGTTGTCTTATGTAATTTTAAAGTAATTTGCTGACAGCTAAAGAACTGTATTAATTTCATTCCAGGCATTCTAGTACGTAAACTACATCAGGCAGATTTTCCCACCTGCTACTTCTTAAACCTGCCCTGACTCTTATCCTTCGCTTTCATTCTCATCTGATCGTAACTGTCAGCTGCTCATAGCTCCTTGCTCAGCACATCCAGGCTCCTTGTTTCAACCCGTTATCTCCATCATTTCCTCAGTCCAGTCTCCCCATCTGGCTGGCCCCTGAAATCCACCTTCCCCCATTTTTGTCCAAGTCTCAAGTTTTGCCCACACACACACTAGGGCTCACAGCAGAGTCTTTAGGGCTTTACTACTCAAATCTGTATTTTCAGTGAGCAAATATTTCAAAGCAAGTTTTTCTGAAAGTTTGTAACTTAGCAAAGGCTGAATGTTTTCACCAGAATGATTGCTACATTTTCCTGATTAAATGTTCCTGTTGCAATGGGGTTACATATATTTAGCAAATATATTTGAGTGCTTTATTTCATTGCATACTCTATAACTATGTAAGCAGCCATGTAAATACATATGACTATGTAAACTAAAAGCATAAATATAAACTTAAGCAATTTTGCGTAGGTGACATTATCTGAAAAATGAAAATTTCTTAAAGTTATTATACCCATATAATGGATAAACTCGTAATTAGTCATGCTGTCATTAACTAATCATTTAAGGAGGTTAATTAATATGTGGCTGCGCATTAAAGAACCAGATTTGAACTCAAAAACATATTGAATATAATATTGCAGTCCTATTTAACTTGAAATATTTATTCATCTGAATATTTATTCAAACAGAAGCAAGTATCCACTTAATTGCTAAAGATACATAAATGTACAGTGATTTTTGGATCAATACAGTGCATTGAAATTAACAGTGCCAAGTGAGTCTTAACCAATGTATAAAATTAAATTATTAGAAAAATAACTCAGTATTTCCAGCAGTATGGGAGGTAACAAGGACCATTTCAAAGACATTTCCAACTAACAAAGGAAAAATGTATTAATGCTTCCTACTCAACAGAATATAAAAGTAAATATATGGGTGTACATGTTTGAATATATAGCTGTAAATACATGTACACGTGCATTAATTTAAATTTAAAAAGACAGTAGTATACAGTAATATGATTAATACAAGACAATTAAAAATAATTTTATTTGGCAATCAGAGCTAATGGATTTAATCATACTAAATAATCTATGCATTGTCATTGATTAGTAGCATTAATAAAAACAGTATTCATTGTTATAATTTCAAAGCTAATACAGTTGGGTAACAATCATTGATAATCACTCGCTTACGTAAGTAAGCAAGCTTTTTTTGCTGTCTTTAAACATATACAAATGTTCAAAACTGAGCAATATGCATTAATATATTGTATCTTGACAGAGTCCCAAACAGCTGCCTGTGAAGTTACTGTACTTCAAGTACTTTCTAGTACTTACAGATGTGTCTGAATGCTTCACTTTGCTGCTGCTTTTGAGAATAGAAGAGAAGGGAATTAGGGAAAGCCTGTTGAATACTTAGGAAAATATTCTGCTGCATAACTGAAGTAACAGGAGATCCATAAAACCAGTCCACAGAAATGCTCTGTGGTTTATCAGTCTGTAGTGGAGGTGAAAACTTCCCCATGATTAAATCACTGTTTACATTACATTTTTGGTATTCATGCACAAACTGCAGTCTGTCAGCATATGGCATTTTCCACATAGGATCCATAAAATAATGTGTTTGGTAAAGCAAATTTGGTGCTGGGTAGGAAGGATAACGTTCCCATGGTATGAAATAACTCATAGCAAGGCATTGCTCTAGCTCCTTTTGATGCCCTCGTTTTCGTGACCTTCGATGTTGCTTGAAGTCCCCATGAACAAAGTCATTTAAATTTGATGGGTGGATACTCCAGTAGTTTCCTTTGCCATCCTCACATCTTCCTACTTTGATGAAACAATCATTTAGTGAAAGGTTGTGCCTTACACTGTTTCTCCAGCCTCGACCTTTGTTCCTGTAGAAAGGAAAATTATCTTCAATATATTTGTAGATAGCAGATAAATTCAGTTTATTTGTAGGGGAAGAAAGAATTGCCTTTGCAATTAAGGCTATGTAAGATAGAGGTGGTTTTTCCAGAAATCTTGTTTCATCCACACTCACAGAACTACCATTTTTGGCATCTATATGAGAGCTGGGAATTCGAGGTGAATTCCTGTGAACTAGTTTTGCTTCTCCTTCTCCTCCTACTGTATGGATGCCTGGACTTCCTTCATTGTTTAGAGAAAAGTCTTCACTCATTATAGCAGCATGAAGTCTAGCATTTATTTTAAGCATCCTGATATTTTACTTCAAGTAGTCAGTTGGTCCACTGAATATAACCATCAGGAGAAATGAAATTTGGACTCTAAATGTGCTGCTCCCACGTACCCAGATTCCTATTTTATACTCTGTTAAGTCAACACCCTTAACAGTGAAAACTGAACTGCCTATGTTTACAAAAGTCAAGGTGCAAGTTCTAGCTGAATGAAAAAAAACCCCCACAAAATAATTATACTATGTTAAGTATGAAGATAAACAGACCATGACGTTAGCCTCTCACTTCATTTTAATCTGAGAAAACACCCTTCAGTGTTCTCCATTGAAACATAATGATTAATGAAAAATTGGTGGTGGCTAGATAGAGTTGTGAAAGGATTAGACCCTCCAGTGATATGCAGAACAAATTGAAACCAACATGTTGGTTCCTGTGTTCTACACTTAGTCAAACATGTTGTATTTAGTACAATAAACATTTGTTTTACGTGCTAAAAGAAAGTACTGTGTGAAATGAAACTTGCTATCAAATTTTGTAGCTGCAGGGTACCTATTCTCAGTGAAATTGAATTAAAGCACAAAACCCCCACAAATGACTCCCCGTTTTTCTTATTAACTCTCTGATGTCAATTGTGCAACTAGTTTTCATGCTGAGTATTCATGTGACCGGTCTTGCTGACCCAGGAAACCACTTGAGGGAGCAAGTACCACTTGGAGGAAGTGAGCGTTGTGCTCTGCGACCCTCCAAGCAGGAACTGTTGCTTGAAACTTGAAGTTGCCCTCAGTCTCCTGAGGTCTGATGCTGTTAAGGACAAGACACTAATTTCATGTCATTAGTCATGGAATGTAATTAAATATGTTTAAATATGTTCTAAAGCAAAACAAAAAAAAAAAGGTAGAAGCTTTGAAAGAAAATGTATTGACGTATTGGCTTCTTTTGGATCACTTTTGATGTCCAAAATATGTATTCCTAAATGTGATCTGTTTTTTCAGGAATCAACAACAGCATCAAAGATTCAACCTTATGAGGCTGAAGTTGATGTTTTTGCTCAGACTCTTAGGGGTTCTGAAAATAAACCTTGGTTGCTTCCTTCATGTGCTATTTCTGACAAAGGGAGGGAGAGAGGGGGACTAGGGCACCCACTAAGCTGATCCTTTTCCCTCTGAGCTTGAAGTTCTCATCCTGGATGATCATCTTAATTAGGCACTTGCAAGCCTTTTCTCAGGCTTGCAAATCTACCAACCTAGGTTTCAGTTGGTAGCCACAATGTTTTTAGATCGGGAAAAGAGACTCATGATGTGATACTATAGTTGACATGGTTTATCCAGCATTTCTGCATCAGGACAGAATTGCCACCTACTTGCATATAAGATTTAATAGAGGACTTTTCCACTAATCATTGTGAATAGGATGTACCTGGTATTTAAACAGTCTTGGCTGTTCAAAAATCCTAGTGATGACATGATGAGTTACTAATTGTTTTTCCTGTGTCTGAAGTGTCAGCAATGGCTTCTTTTGAAGACCTCCATTTGACCTGCTCTGTGCCTACCAGAAATTCCCTGCCTGGCACATCCCAAAGATGCTATAATCTTTAAATTACTGGTGACTTTTCATAACCTTCTGATGACTAATTTATCCAGTTTGTTCTCCTCCTCTCTTATTTGCAGCTGAACAGTTGCCAGATCATAGCAGAAATTATTGAGATTAGCTCTGAAATGTGTGATCTGGCACTTTAGACTATTTGTTACAAATCATCCAATTTCTGTTGCTGCAACTGTAAGCAGGTCATGCCTAAGGGGGTTCCTACAATAATAACATAAAAAATTTGATAACAATTCAAAATACTGGATTCACTATAGATTATTAGGTTATTTCTACTGATATTTGTGGTTTTATAGAACACTGCTGTTGCAGACTAGAAAACAAATGCTGCTCTCTAGGTCTAGGCACAAACACCCAAATTAAATCAAGAATAAGCAAAACCATCTTACTAAGGTTTTCAATTTTAAGGGCAGGTTTTCAGAAACTGAGGAAACAGATTATTAAAGGGAGCCAGACTGAAGAGTTCAGGCATTTTAATATAGTAAATGCCCAAGAGTCAAAAACATGGAACTTGAACTCAAATCATAAACAAGAAGGAAAATTGTGTAGGAAAGGGCTCCATACTTGAACAGAGGAACAATCCTTTCAGTAAGTAAAGGAAGATTCTGCAGGGAATGAAAGATACAAGGGTGAGCAAAAAGAGCTACATTTGGAAGGGCTGAAAGCCCTGATCTCTGGGATAAAGATTTTTTTTTTTCAGATATACCCTCAAGGAAAACATTCATCCCATATTTCTGGGCATTTTGTTTGTTCCTCTTTTCTCCACATTATTTCTGGAATTAACGCTTGTTTTCCTGTGAGTCCTATCTTTAAAGGTGAAAGGACAAAAATCTCTCTCTGCAAACCAAGGTTCCTTCTAAAAGTGTAAGGCAAATTCCCTGTTTTATCCTTATTCTTTGTGGGAATCTTCTTGTCACTGCCTGAAATGTTTGCAAAGTTTTCACATTAAAGGGAGAAACACCTTCACTGGCTCAGTGTCCAAGTTTATCTGAAAAGGAAAATAAGAGGCAGACAAAGCATACCATCTACTCTTACTATACAGACTTTTTCCAACCCGGGGAAGCAGATTCTTCTCCAAATATGTACACACACCTTATTAAAGCAGCATTTTTCTTACTGCATTCTCTACAGTGCTGCTAAAACATTGGATGCTAGAAATCTGAGATTTCCCACAAAACACCATAACAAAGAAGGGGCTAGCTTTATCAGCCAGGCTAGTTAAATAGTTTAAGATTTTGATTTGCCAATAAATGAAATGTGCTTGAAAAGATGAATGGTGAAACCATAGTATTTGGAAATTCTGTTTCAGTAATGGAATATATTCTGAATTTTCACTGTGTAAAGATTGTCTTTTCCTCTGTCAGTATTTAGAGCCCTGTCATCAACTTAGGTTGAAGACAGTTTTGTCAGTGACTTATCTGTGACTGTATGAATGCAGGCTATCCCCTTACAATAACTCTAATGTTTCTTTTTTTTTCTATATTTACAAAGACTGTAGTTTTTCTACTTGGTGCTGTGTAAACAGCACGAATTTGAAAGAGTGAGCTATTTTCCACCCTGGTTCACAGAGTCAGTTGCAGTCATAGAACAAAGTTCTGTAAAAGAATTCTGACAGTGCATATAATCTTGTAAATAAGAGCAGAAAACAACTGAGGGCAGCCTGTGTCCTCAATCAGCCTTTATTACTGATATTTAACTTCAATCATGTATAATTCAGAGAAAAAAATCTTGCTTAAGTGAAATGCTGTGTTTTCTTCCTTAGCTCTACATACTTTAAGAATGAATTGCTGTTTCAAAATAGCTCTCATAATATGTCAGCAATGTTTTTTCCTAAAGGATATAACCTTTAAAATCTTTCTTCTACTTCTTGTTCAGCACTTTTGACCATTCAACAGTAAGCTAGAATAGTGTTCTCTGCAAGGAGAAAATATTTTTATGCCTCATCCTAGTAGGTGTATTTAATAGCAGTGAAGTAAATCATACATCTCATACTCAGCTAAAGAAGTGCAATTTTCTAAGGCACTACAGAATACACTATTAGGAAGCCAAGTGGAACCAGATTTTGTACTGTTCATCTTTAGTCCATACTTATGACATAATTGTTTTTCAGTTGACACAGGAAGGTATATTCTCCCTCCTTCCAGTTAAGGCCAAGAAAGATCAGCTGGCCAGTGCTAATAATAGATATGCCAAAAACATAGGCAGATGCAAGTATTTTTTAATCAAAGGTCTGTTTGTCTATTGCTTTTGTTGTTCTGCTGTGCATTTAATTAAGTCCCAAACCTGCTAACTCTGTGATATTCTCTCTGTAATGTTTACTATGCTGTTCAATAGAGAAGCTATCCCATATAGAGCTGTCTTATTTTCTACACAGTCTTCCTCAATTCTACCTGTTTTCTCCACTGTTACTTAAACAGTGTTTAAGAACACCTGGAAACCATTTGTCTTGATTCAACATTTGAATCTGATGTGCTCAAAAACAGTAATGAAGATCAGGGTTTAGAAAAGAAGTGATTAGAGAAGTTGTCCCATTAAAATATTCTAAAATTACCTGTTGCTGTTATAGTCTGAAAGGAAATAGTTACTCTTTTATCTCATTTAGGTATTTTTGGGCACTGTTTTGCAAGATGCAGAGAACAAATGATATTATTTTTCATTGCTATATTTTCACAATGTAAATGCAATTCTTATATGTATATGCTTGCTTTGGTGTAACTCTATATACATTTTTGATAAAATACTTGCACTGTCATGAAAAGTTTAACCCAGTACAAACTGTCCAGGCAAGCCCTAAATCAGATAGAGAACAGACATAAATCTCTACCCGTCTGCGCTGAAGATGAAGCTGTGGATAGGAAATTGCTTTCCATAAGAATGTGTCCTTCCTCTGTTCTCAGCTGTGTTTGTTGATCTACACCCTCATAGCCACTGATATTTCTTTCTTGTGTGAAGGCAGAATCTTTTCCCTCTTTTATATTTTTTATTTCTTATACAACAATTTTCTGTTTCTTATTTTAACTGACCTTACTAAGTACACACTGCTTCTTTCACTACATAATGGCACGAGACTGAGGACTATTGCTCAGTGGTAGCACTTAGGCTAAAATGCTAAATAATGCTTTGGTTCCCAGCTTTCATGTTTCTTTACATCCAGGATGGAAGTAAAGGATTTGAACACAGTGAATGGCAAGTAAGTTACAGGCATAGAGAATAACCTGAGTCAATTAAAGTCGCTGATATTACTTGGCTTAAAAAATAAATATTTGAATATGTCTTTGGTTTCAGAACATCCTGTAGCCCTTCTCATGACAGGCAGTGATTTGATGGCTTGGGCAGAATGTCTAACCTAGTACCTGCTGAAGCCAGTGGAAAGGGTCTCCTTGACTGAACTGATGCTGGACTAGACCAGGACAAATAACTTCTGGATTTCAGCAATCATTAAGAAAACAAAAATTACCACAAAAAGAATCAACAGATCAAAACTGTCTTTAACTGGACTTTAGCCTATTTTCATACAGTCTAACAGCAATACTAGTTTCCATGGTTTTATTTTTTTCTGCTTTTCTCCTTCCATTTTCATCTAGAAATGAACTGATTCTCAAAGCATGCCTTGGTCTGAGGCACACCGCTTCTTCCCCCGAGCGCAGTTGTTGGGCAGCACCCCACTTTCCTGCACCTCTTACCTCTGTGACTCACCAGAGTCCACTGGGGAAGTTACCTTGCCATTTACATTTGTCCGTGCAGGTTTTTGTAAAGAAACATACAGAGAGAAAAATGGGGAAATGGCTTTTCACAGAAATAGGTGTAACCTACTACTTAGGGTAACAGTGTCAAAAATAAGTTCTTCTTGTTTGCATAATTACTACAGTATTTTCTTAGATTATGTTGACAGGAGAAATTAAGTTGCCATTAGATCAAGAAGGCTCATTTCTGAAACTGTACTTAATTCACACAAGTTCAAAGCCAAAACATGCATAAGGCAAATCAGCTCTGCAGCTTTGTGCATAGCAGTAAGCAAGAGCAGGCAGAAGTGTTGCTTTTGGGATCCTGCTGAGAAAAACTCTGGACTCTTCAATGGAGGGAGCTCTGGAGGTCTCACTCCTTTTTTAGACACTGAAGAATACATGGCTGGATAGCACTACCATCAATCTTTAAACAAGAAATCTTGGATACCTTTACCATTGGTCCTTGTTGAAAAATACAGCATTGTACAGTACTGACTCAAAATCGTTAATATCCCAGAAGTTTATGAGATGTGGTAGGGGTTATGTAATTTATGGTAGAAAGCTGTTTTATAAGTCTCTCCTTATATGCTGTTGTCTTGAAGTATGATGGTTCTAGGGCAGTATGAATATTTTTGCAATAGCAAGTGGGATGGTTATTGGGAGGTTAAGATGGAGAAACACTGGAAGGCCTGGAGTTGCTCTCATGGTGTGGGACAATGTGTCATTAGAAAAGGAGATTCATGGCAAGATGTGATTTACTTTGTTTTCTGGTAGTAGACATACCCAGGTCAGCTTTAAAGTTACCAGTGACACTGTAATGACAGGGGGAAGGATTCAAAGCAGAAAAATGGCAAAGTGAGCCATTTGGAAATTTGAATAAAGAGTTAGGTTTCTAGTCTGTGTTGAGATCTGTCATGATGCCACTGTCAGTCTCTGATGCGGCTAATTCCAAGCAACGCTTGTTACATTTATTAGCTCATACTGCACCATTAGATTATAATGTAGGCTTACCCTTTGAGACAGACACAGGAGAAAAGGGATAGGTTAAGAGATATGAAGGAAAAAGGTGACATGTGGAGTTCATGATGTCTGTCCCATAAAAGACTGCATCTTTCCATGCATGGAATGCCATAAAAGTAAAAACCAAATGCTAACTGATTAAGTTGATTGAGGAGCCATGGTTTCATTTCATTTCATGGGAAGATGTCCTGCACAAAGGTTGAAAAGTCTTTAAAAGGTGTATCTTCCTCCTGTTTATAGCTGTGTGGCACAGGGTTTGTGTTTCAGGGTTGGCTACACAAGTTAATTCTGCAAGTTGCTTTTCTCTCCATTTGGCTGGATGATGCTAAGTGCAGTTGAGCACCAGATGATTTCATAATCCAATTAGTGGTGAATTCAGTCATATTTACAATGGAATATTACATGATGACCCTGGAGGTCCCTTCCAACTATAATGACTCTATGATTCTATGATTCTGTGTTCATCTCCAGTGTACTTGCTTCAATGTTTTGTAGCATTCCTGCTTCATTTAGGTTGTGATGGCTAATCCTTAGCTAGAAAAAGCTGGCATAGTCCTAGAACCTGACCCGCTGAGTTACTATGGTATTAAGCCAGGGCAGAATATGACATTGCACTTTTATTTCTGAAAACATTGTTAAAAATGGCCTTGAAAATATATGCAGGTACAGTTTACATATAGAAACTATTTACCTGATGAAGCATACATGCCCGTCAGAGATTAATAGCTCCATTTGTGCAGTTGAACAATGCATGTAAGTTAGTTTTTCAATATTATTTTTCTTCTTAGCACATAGAGCCACATAAATATAGAGAATGTAATATTTGAAATGTATAGTTGAAATTATAACACCTAATACTGTCAAGTGGAGAAGAGGCCAACATAGCTCACACACCATAACATCTATTAATAGGCTTGACTCCCTTTTGCAATGTCAACTGTAACATTAATCCTTGTTTTAAATCACAGTGTCTCAAATATCAGCTGCTACTAGTTATACAGTTCTCTTTCAGTTTATATCAGAGAGCCCAATGGAGTCTTTTCAAGGACCTAGTCAGGTTAGCAGGGCAAACTTATTACAAGTCCCCCCTGTAAATGATTTCTCTTCAGAGGATGAAGATGTTAGTCTCGACATTAAACACCGTTTCTCTCCACGTCCCCGAAGACGGAATTCTGGTTCCTCAGATGAAGAGGAGGCAGATATCCCCAGCAACATCTCCAGAAAAGTTTCATTTGCTGATGCATTTGGGTTTGATCTTGTGTCTGTTAAAGAGTTTGATACCTGGGAAATTCCAAATACAGGACAAAATGATGACACAGAAGATGACGTTTTCCCTCAGGAGGAATATTTTTTTTCTCAACTGTTTACGTTACCTACTTCACAAGAAGAACTTTTGCATAAAGTGAGAGAGCAGAAAGTACTTTTGGAGTCAATCATGTTCCTGCCTGGGATTACCTGTATGAACGGCATTATACGTGTCCTCAATGTATCCTTTGAAAAACAGGTGTATGTTCGAATAACACTGAATAACTGGCTCAGTTATTATGATATCCTCGCAGAGTTCATGCCTAATTCTTGTGGTAGTGAAACCGATCAGTTCTGCTTTAAGATTTCTTTGGTGCCTCCTTACCAGAAAGATGGAGCTAAGGTGGAGTTCTGTATACGCTATGAGACATCGATTGGTACCTTCTGGGCAAACAACGATGACAAAAATTACACATTGATTTGTCACAAGAAAAACACTGTGACCAAGGTGGATAATAAACCACACAAAGAGGTTACTGATAGACATCTTAAAGGCTGCTTAAAGACAACACAAAGCAGGTGAGGTTACACCTTAACTTTTGGTAATTTACAATATAGCTGGCTAATGCTAACTTTCTAAGTGTGCTTTCTGGAACTTAGACTGTTCGTGCTGTTTCCTTCTATTGTTTTTTGTTTGTTTGTTTGTTTTTTATAATGATAAACTAGACCAAGAATTATTTTCAGTAAAGCCTTTATATGTATCAGCCAGTAGTTTTCTGCAGACAAATTGGTTGGGGTCATAATTTTAATATATGACATGCATGCCACTCATTTAAAAAGTAGTGCAAGGGTCTACAAATTATGGGCTGTCTACTGATTTTGATCTCTGTGGAATATAAATTGAGCTGACATCAGTAAGAGCTCTGCTCCAAACTGAGGTAGCTGTACAGTTAAAACACTTTACATCCACTTCCTTGGTAAGTCAACAAAAATTTAAAAACAAAACAAATCCTGGGGTTTCACATGATTTATTTCATATTTCATTCTCCATGTGCAATTATTAAAACAGAAATGGCACTGATGGCTCAGGAAGCTGGCAACTCAGTGAAGGATCCTATTGAAATTAGAAGAGCTGGTACAAACTTTTCTGCAAGTGGTTGGGCTACTCTGCAAATTGTGTATTAGGGTAAAAATTCATTTTTCCTGCCACTGGTTGATGTTTCTGTTTCACAAACAGTGAAATGAATAATGATTTATAAGGCAGAAATGGTAATGCATTAAAGAAAAAAGATATATAAAATTTATCTCATATATATTATTCTAATTAAATGTAGGAAAGTACTATGTTAATTATAGAGTGGCAGTGCTTAACTTACAGCTCGACCCCACATAAAGAGAGACACTCAGTAATAGTAACTTATGGCTTCCTACTCTGTTTTTAACTCATCTTCTGTCTGTAAGCAAAGCAATGTTGCCCACAAAAATCTAATGCTCAATTTTTTGCTCACCATATTTGTTATAAATCAGTTGAAGTTCTGCAGAACTTAATCTATATTTTACCTGCAGCATCCTTTGCAATACTTAGATCCTAGAACGCAATTCATGTTGAGTTTTTAGTTCCTATACTCTTTCCAAGTAAGACAGTGCTGTTTGATTTCCTTGGTGCTCTTCCACTGGACAGATCTGGTGGCGAAGGGCAAACAAAACTGCAGCAGTGATGGGGACTTAAGGAGAAAGGAGGCAGCCAGACCTTTCCCTGGGCTGAACCTCCCTTCCCAAAATGCAGGCTGGTTGTGCTGAGAGCCTCTGCCAGGCCTAATCACATGTCAGCCCTGTGAGGAGAGGTATGCAATATGGCTTAGTGCCTGTGTCAATACTCTGGTGTAAGAGCAGCCCTGAGGCTAACCCAAGGCCAGATTCATAGCCAGGCCACAAAGCTCTCCTGATAAGTGTCCCTTGGGCCAGCTCTGGGGCTACCACAATGTGTTTCCATGGGAGGAACATCCTGGTAGGTCAGAACAGATGGAATGATGCCTTCACCTGCTCTGTGGTCAGATTCATTTGTGCCTGGTACTGTACGTTGTATCTGTCGTTCAAGAAGTGTCACATGACCCATTCCAGGTAAATGAGATCGCTTGAGGTCCCCCATGATATCAAATACTGTAGGCATATGCAAGCAGTGTGACTTCAGCCTGAGTTTAGGTAGCCCACATGGAGTAGGTGATGGACATGGAAAGCCGAGTCTTAGTATAGTGAGCCCTGAACTTCCAGATGCTTTCAGGTCTGACCTGAAAATTTAGATACAATTGGGCATCTGAGGTCGAGGGACTCCTGAGTTTAATTGCTGGAAGTCTCCTGTGACATACCTAGTGCTAGCATAAGTCGTAGAAGTGTTTCTTCTGGGGGATCCTCTTTTACATGCATATGCTAAATAGAAGTCAGACAAAGAGGTATTTTTAAAAATGCGAAAGGAGATAACATGTCAAGTCCTTAACACAAAATTACCTTGTATCTAATTAGAGTGTGAATTTGCCTCCCTCCATACCAGGCTGCAGAGGAACGTATATATGTGTGTGTTTGTGTGTGTATGTATATGTACATATATGTGCATATTTGTTCATGTATACACATACACACATATATTTGTGATATTAAAACCAAAGTGGTCAGATTCTTGTTTACATTAGTATCTGTTGCACATTTTTGGCAAACAGTTCACTAACAGGCACTTTCAAGACCCTCTTTAGTGGCAGAAGGGTGTAAAGAGACCTTACATTAAGTGCAAAAATGAGCAGAAAATATTTTTGGGATAAGGTTTCTGTGGTCGCCAAGGCTTCTGAAAGTTCTGGCAGATTGTAATCCAGTACCAATTTTTTGCTGCAGGGGCTTCATTGACTTCACAGGAGTTACAGCTTTCACCAGTGTAAATGAGGTCAGCATCAGGGCCCTTCATTTCAAAAGAACTAAGATGCCAACCTCCATTGCTCACTTGTTTTTCAAAGTGTCTTTGTACATGTTGCCCCTTTGAGTGAGGAGGAACACCCTGCAGACATCTGCAAAAGTACCTCATTATTCTCCTTCAGACCCTCATTAAAACTCCTTTGCTTTGATGTCTAGAAAAAAGAACAAGAAAAACAAACCCCCAAAACTGGCAAAGTGAGGCTGCTGGTGTGCTATGACTCCTTCATATCGTGTTTAACGGTGCTGCCTGAACAGTGCCTGAACAGTGCTCTCCACCAGCCCACCTCTCTCCTGCCTTTGGTTTTATGTTCAGATGATAAGTTCTGCAGCTTTTATACATTCTGAACTAGGTGTTTATAGAACATTTAGCAAAGTGGGGATCCTGGACCAAAACCAGCTTGTCTTAGGAGCCATAGCAATGCAGATATACACAGAAGTAATAACTATTTTACCTATGGTTCACACAATAAATACAAAGGTAAAGACTATTGTTATCCATACGCAAGAGCAGGACATCTTGAATTAAAGATTTCTTTATAGCAATCTGAAGAGAAGGATATTTTACAGGACACTTATTTAGCTCCTATTTCGAATTTAGAAACCCATTGTAACTTTTTTTTTAAAATCTTAGCTCCAAGATATTTATACTTTCTCTTAAAATGTGCAATTTATCTCTTCAGTTAAAAAAATAGGACTGTTAAAGAATTATGTTTTTTAAGCAGAGAGTCTGATCCACTCTAGGGCATACTTGTGTGGCTCATTAAATGTCATTAGGGAGGATTAGTTGTGTTAGTTAAGTGAAAGGAATAATATGCGCTTTCAGAGGAAGTTACTGAGGAAACACAATAAAATGGTATCATGTTACCCTTCAGAATGTGAGCCAGGACAAAGTTGTGTGAATGAGGGCAATGGGGTGGCTTCTGACATCATTATTAAGACATAAAATAAAACTGGACTAAAGCCTCAGAAGTTGCACCTGAGAAAAATGATAGTGAAAAGCGAAACTGCATGGAATAATTAATGCTGAAAACTCTCTGAATTCGGATATTCAGAACCACATGACTTAAACTCCTGCCTATTCATAATGTTTAATTTGCTTTTGCTTCTATGTCCAGGCATGAACAAATAGCCTTCTCTTAAGGTTTCATAAAGTATTTGCTTCTAACTGTATTTTTCCAAGCTAAAATTCTTTCCAACATAAATTTTAACAACTTTTGTGCTTTTCAAAAATCTTGAAAGGATTCATAGGCACAAAATACAGTTTGAAAAAATGTTTGAATTAATTGGTTTATGTTTTAATCTATCTGGAAGTGTGCATTTAACTTATATATGCTTATAAATATATGTTGGGGAAAAAAAATGCCTCCTAAAATTTGAAGGCTGTCACCAGAAAAGAAATAGCTTCTGTCAGTAAACCACCCTGATTTCTATCATATACATATACATATATGCATTCAGAAAAATGTAAATTAATTATATCAGCTCCACTCTTTTCTCTTTTTGTTCGGCTGTCTTGCTTTTGGGACATGGATAATGACCCTGAACACAAATTTCTTCTGGTCCTCAGGTTTGGACCACAAGATTTTGTTGTGGACCCCAGGCTCCTGCATTGGTCTGATCAGACAGGGTCTGGTTGTGTGTTGCATGAGGCAAACTCCTGTAGATCATGCTTCACGGTGCAGTGATAACCTGCAAACCATTTCTCCCATCACTGGTGAAGCTGCACCCCTTTTTCTGTGCTTGGTCCTGGTTTGTCATCTGTCAAGAGAGCAGTGGTAGCAAGAGCACAAGGAAAACGGCTGATAAGTGTGAGAATCATTTTACAAAAGGATCAAATGTGTTTTTAGACTCCTGTCTTCTGATAGGGGGAGGTCTAATATTTTTGTCCTGTTAGAGTTGTCCCCCTCTTACCCTTCTGAGCCCACAAGTGAATCACTTTGAATTGATGTTGGTCCTGTGCTTTTTTTTCATAATTGCCAGGCTGTACCTTTCTTTGAATGCTAGTACATCAATTCTTTTCCCTCCATAATGTAAGTTGGAAACAGAACACAAAATAAGGTGATGTTTCATATAAAAGCTGCTCTATGTACAGTATGTGATGAGAAGGAAGAGGTTAAAAGTCCTGGGTCTGTGGGCCACCAATGCCAACTTCAGCAGCATAAATACTGAATGGTCTTAAAGCAATTGTCAGTGAGAAAACTTCTGTGCATAAGTACTCTCCTGCCTTCAGCTGCTGCCTCATCCCCTTTCTGATGGAATTCAAAGGAAGTAAGTTGCTGAAGACCCAGCCTGGCAGGACTGCACTGTGCTCAGTCAGTCTTCCCCAGGCAGATGGCAGGCCAGCGTCTAGGCTGCCTTGAGAAATGCAGTCCTGCATCAGCTCCTCTCAGCCTTTCCCACAAACCATGATGTGATTGGAAAACCAAAGACTTCTGAGGAAGATGTTTGGAAATAGCTTTGCATACACTTTGCTATCAGAAACAACTGTATTATTCCCTGCTGGTCCATTTGAATATGGCATTTAAATTATGTTCCCTTTTAATCCTTGCTCTTTTGATTATTGCACATCATAATCGGAAAGGGAAAAGGAGAGCAGAAAAGGTGTTAAAACACATGTTTCCTTTGTGTACTGCTATTTAATCTCAAGATTGTTTCTGGCATCTCAAGTCACAAGTTACACCTTGATCAGCATATAGATATGGGATTTGACTAAAGTTTATTACTATTATTAGGAACTGACTGTAGTCACTGTTTTTACCAGGAGAGCAGCTGCTAGAGAATCTATCCATTCACAGGCAGCCAGCTAAAAGCAGCACTCCACTTCTGTTTGGTCTGACCCAGCCCTTCTCTTGTCTCTTGGTCATTGCCAGTCTTTGCCAGTCGTAGAATTAGGTAGCACTGTCACCAAAATAAGACTTCTCCAGGTACTTGAAGACCGTGATTATCAGGGACACAAGATAATTATTTAAGGTGTTCTAAAATACATTGTTCAGACAAGTAGGGTAAAAGCAAGCTGTAGAACTGAGGCTGAGTATTAGGACATGCTTCTCAACAGTGACTTATCTTTTAAGGAAATTGCTGCAGCCTTACTCTCCAAAATAATTTAAAATAAGTTAAGATAAACCGCTTGAAAAATGTTCTACAGGGAACTACTTGGCCAGGAACTATGCTCAGTGGTCTTTTTTCTATATGTCTAATCGTAATATATCAAAATCCTGGCATACTTACTATTTGAATTGTGAAATACATTAAAGACACTGAAGATACTTATCTAAGTTAATGTTTTAAGGCCTTGAATGCTATCACAGATATGCTGAAGAAACAAGTGGAAGTTATGGATGAGAATGGTATGCACAGAACACACAGACACCTGCTAACCATACTTACGGTCTCCTAATTGGAGAATACCTGCAGTCTGAATAACTGTCTGATTTTTTATTTTGGGGATTGTGAAGTGTGATACCCATCTGACATCCATTTATTGCACTGGAAATATTAAAATAAGCTTCTAAACTTTTAAGTAACAACATATGAAAATAACACCTTGGTTTGCTGGCAATCTTAGTGTAATATTTACTCTGGATTTTACTAGTATCAGTGGTTTCTCACTTCCATGATCTACCTTAGAAACTGCTCTCACCAATGTTACAGAACAGAATTTTGTGCTCTAATGTATGGAAAATACTGGTTGCTATAAAACTTTTCTGC
Organism: Aegotheles bennettii; assembly: GCA_013398125.1. Taxonomy (NCBI): domain Eukaryota; kingdom Metazoa; phylum Chordata; class Aves; order Caprimulgiformes; family Aegothelidae; genus Aegotheles; species Aegotheles bennettii. The sequence goes on from VZRW01012448.1 coordinate 50,960, forward strand.
TTGTTTGCATAAAACCATAAATTATTGATACTTGTAATCTGAGTATCATTTCTGAACCATATGATAGCTAAGTACTTGTAGTTATTCATACATTACTTGGCTTTACATTTGTAAGATTTTTTTTCCAGTCACTACAATTTCATCAGTTTATTTAAATATGGCAGTACTGTAACACTATTACAACTGACTATTAGAGATCTTTAATGCAACAACTGGCTTGATCCTGCAATAGGCACAATAAACAATTTAATGAACATCAGGAGTCTCACTGAACTTTGTGGAATTCTACATGTGTAGAACTATCTTTGAATGTTAATATTTACAGGACCAGAGCTTATTTCTACACTCTTTCAGATCACTGATTAAGGACCTTTGGACAAATAGAAATATATTGCTAAGGAAACTCCTGTATTCCGTTGTTTAGTGCTTCTTTTGTTTAGTGAGTTATCTGTTTTGCTAATTGAACCAGGCTGGTAATGACCATTTCAATACTGTATTCAGGTATCACAGTTCATAAATGTTCAGCTGGAAAAAAATTGTTCCATTACCTTCGCCCTGACTTGGCTAAATGTTAGTCCTGAAAAGATGTTTAAAGTCAGTGAAACATTAACTGAGAGCAGTGGAGTCATATTTATTCAATGCTTTCACTACCAGTGTCATTTGAGCTGTTTATTCTGATTATGAACTTTAAGCCATGATCCAACCACAGCAATGCAGGTCTAAAATTGAAGCAATTGATTCAGCCAACGATGTAAGTCCAGAGAACCAATCGCTCATTGCATTTTTAGGATAAAATGTGTATTATCTTCTCAGTTACAAAAGGTAGAAAAAATGGTCCAAACAACTGCTTTGCAATTTGAGTGACATGCAAACAAAGTGCAAAGGAAGAAGTAAGAACTTTCAAACACTGTGGGGGCATGTTAGAAGTGGCTATTTGATTCCTAGGCCTTCAGTGACACACAAGAAAATATTAGTTGATATGCCAAAGCATAATGGAGGGCTTGGTTTTCTGACTGTCTTTCCACTCTCCTCCTGATCTGTGGAATCAGCTGATACTCTGACACTAAACCCAAAGATATATTACTGCTAACTAGGTAAAACTGCCAGGTTTTTCTTATCTTGCACTTAGGTGCACCAAGTAGATTTGCATTTATGTTTTGCTTTGATGCATAATAATTGTCCCTGCAATAATGTTTATTTGCTGAACAATAAGCATAAAATGTTCAAGTTTGCATCTCTTCATATTGTGGTAGAAGGTTAAGGAGTTTGTCAGTCTTTCTCTCTCCCCAGCTACCCTACTAAATCTACACTAGGTTATATTCCAGGTCTTCTTGATAGAAATATTGATACATATCACACAGCCACCTTCTTGCTGTGTGGTAGTAAAACAGCATGTGAAAAAAAAAATAAATTATGAAAGTCTCATCTTCTCATGATAACGTCTGGGAATTTTATCCTCTTGAGATACTTATTGAATTTACAATTGCTTTCCAAAATTTAGATCATAGTTGTCCTCTCTCAAGAACGACTTGCTAAGGCTTTTTTTGTGGCCACCCATTCCGTTCTCCTGCCCGGGGATGTTATTTGTGTCTTAGTCTCACCTGACTGCCATCTATCTATCTACAGTCTCTCCAAGGCATCTGTCACCTTCTTGCATACGTGCCCCGCATATTGCAGTCAGCCTTTAGGAAATGACTGTCTTCTGTCACGCCACTAGGGCATCTTCTCTGTTTTTTTTCCACATGAGATCCAGAGAAAGACCAGTTGCCATATAAGCTAAGGCCTTTTTCCTCTCAAATGTATCCACAATAGATACAACTTGGGAGAAGTACAAGACCTATTGATGGTACTTATTTTATTCTCCTTCCATTTTTTAAATCAGTGAAATAAGCAAGACAAGAACAGAGGGGCTCTACTCCCAACTCCTTTCTACAAGACCATTTTTACATTGGATCATGGGCCTTCCAGACAAATAGCAACCTAAGAAGTGTCTCCTCTGACCTGAGGCCAAGCTTGGCCCTTAGGAAACTTGACTCCTAACTCATCTTTTCCCCTTTTTCAGTAGCCTGTCCCTGAAGATAAGCAGCCCAATAGTAAGGTGCTGCATTACTAATTCACAATGGAGCTGTCAATAGATCTTCTGACTTTATCCAGGGAAGTCTTTCCAACAGAATTTCCTTATTTCTCAGATAGTTAGCTCATTCTGTCGAGGGTCTTATGCAATTTTCTGACCAATCTCTGTACAAAACAGCTATGTAAAAAGACTTCTGAACTGGCTTCTTTTCAACATTGTTGTATGTATAAGGTACAACAATCATGATAGAGCTATAAAAGACATGATAAAAGTTGCAATCTTCCTGCTCATTTTTTCTGTAGCTTAATTTGAGATTATGCATGGGTTTTCTGTAGTCTTCATAGCTATGAAAGTTGTGGATAGATAGGGTTATATTAAAGGTTTGAGCCTGGCAACAAATCGGTATCAGAGTCCTGGTTCAGACTTCATGGAACTAAAATCTTCAAATGGACAGATATACATTTATATTTGTAAAAAAATTGTAAAAATATTTTGCCATTAAAATTCAAGGTCTTTTTTAATGAGCTAGAAAATAAAGACTAATTTCTTGGGACTCTGTTTGCTTTGAGGCTATGATTATTCTCATCCCAAACCAGGCCAATGCATTTTGTTCTGTGCCACCTATGTCCCTGCTTCAATCATAAACTAAGACTGAAAAATGAAAATATTAGTAATTGGAAAATACAATCCCCTGGATGGCACCAATTCAATAATCTTAATAAAAATAGGTTTATTACAAACATTGCCTGAACCCTACTGGGAATTATCTTTTCAGAAAAAACACTCAAATTCCCTTACAGCTGCTCTCTTGATCAATTGTTTCCCTCGATACTATTAATCATCATACTATATACCGCTTATTCTGAGCATCTCTTTCCACTTTGCTTTCCAAATTTAGTTTCCAATTTCTCCTTGTTTAGAAGCTACTGACAGTCCTTTTTTGTCCTTTGACCAGCCGAACTTTTCTCCTTTTCTGATGTCAGCCTTTCTCAGGTGAGATGAACAATATTAAGGGGGTATCTCCTCAAAGTGGGGAAATACCACAGATTAATATTATCTTCCTCAGATATTTATTCCAGATATTTAAGTAGAGGTTCTTTGCAGATCTATTTTTGTGCACAATGCTTACGAAAGTTGCTACACTGGCTCTCCTGATAGTGAAGTCTTCTATTCATAACATACTTTCAAAATGGTAGCTGCAGAGTAAACCTCCACTGCCATGTCAGTGTGCTGGTATCTTCACCTACCCCTCTAATGATGAGTGGGTCACTCCATCTCCCTACCTCTATTCTCTGTGTCCTGACTATCAACGAGGAAGCTAATTAGTGTCAGTCCTGTTTGTTTGGTGACACCGATTTACTAAGAACTAGATTGAGCCTTCTCTAACACTGCTGGTAGTTGAAGGTCATATAAGAAAATCAATCTTGCCTATATTTGTAATAAGGGCTCTGATTTTATGTACAGCTTCATTCTAATAGGGTCACTTGTAATGGCACAATATTTTAAAATATTATTCAGTAATTTCTACTTAATGTTCACACTGCTATTCATTTATGGCTGTTGATTTTCACCCCAGTTTTTTCTTTAATTTCCTTTTCCTTTGTGGTCTCAATCAGTTTGGAATCTAACAAAGCAAATTCAGTTACTGTTTTCTTCACTGTTCAAATGAAATTATTTTTCTGTTGTGCTTCTGTTTTTTAAATATCTCCTGAAAAAAAACCCAAACATATAAACAGAAGGCAATGATACTGACACATGACATTCAATGGCAATGTTGTGATTCAGGCACACATAACATGACATCCAAGAGGAGGCATCATTTGAAGCCGAAGTACTTGTAGGTAGGAGTTAGCCAAATTTTCAAGTAGAGCCATCTGAGCAAGTGGAAGTTTGAGAATGTGTGTTAGGAGCCCAGAACAGAGGAACAGTGCTCACTGAACTTCAGTCGGCCTCTGCTTCGTTGACAGCACAGACAGCAATGCCCACACCGCTCTCTGCAGTGTCTTGGTCTGTCTGTAATTTGCACAGCTGTTGCTTTCTGCTCTGCCTGAGCTCTAGTTCCCTGGACTCTGCCTTGAGTTTTTGTAGGAGGCGGTTATTTCAGCCTGAGGACACAGCCAGGTGCCCAGGCCCACAGCCCAGCCATCTCCTGAGCTCTGCTCCACAACTCCTCCCTGAACATCAGTCCAGTGTCATCGGTTTCCAACACAGCTGTGACGCCCCTACCTAGCATTAAGATCAGCTTCTCTTAACAGTATGTAAAAGCCTGAAAACAACTTAGAGCATTTCCCTGAAAGGTGGTACAGCTGGGATTAAGGGAGTGGAACAGCTCCCTCATGAGGAAAGGCTGAGGGAGCTGGGTCTCTTTAGCTTGGAGAAAAGGAGACTGAGGGGTGACCTCATCCATGTTTACAAATATGTAAAGGGTGAGTGTCAGGACGATGGAGCAAAGCTTTTTACAGTAATAACCAATGATAGGGCAAGGGGCAATGGATGCAAACTGGAGCATAGGAGGTTCCATGTAAATATCAGGAAGAACTTCTTTACTGTGAGAGTGACAGAGCACTGGAACAGGCTGCCCAGAGAGGTTGTGGAGTTTCCTTTGCTGGAGCCATTCAAAACCCACCTGGATGCGTTCCTGTGTGATGTACTCTAGGTGACCCTGCTCTGGCAGGGGGGTTGGACTAGATGATCTTTCAAGGTCCCTTCCAACCCCTAGAATTCTGTGATTCTGTGATTCCTTGCAACTTTCTTTCAAAGCCACTTTATTGGTTTTTTTTCCCCCCTTACTAATGGATTTTGTACTTCAGAGCTCACACATGATGCAGTGTTCACACTGACTCCTCTCAAACCCTCGGCAAACTCTCCCCAGTTCTGATTTTATGATCCCAGCACCTCTGTCTTCTTGGCCAGTCATAATTCTATGACCAGTTGTTCAGTGATCTCCCTAGGGTCTGATATTTGAATTTTATTTCATTGGGTTTTATCCCTATATCCTACCTTAAAAGAACAGAGGACCATTTAATTTTCTCATATAGTAATGTAACTTTTGTATTTTCTTCATATCTACTGTATTCAATTGCAACATGTCCTTTTGTAGAGTGCACATATTTTTTTATGCACCCTATCTTCATATGCTGAAAATCTGGTTCTTAGAAATCATAAAAAGCCTTCTTCTGTATTAAAAATGTATTCCCTTTATTGCTAGCAAATTCTTATCAATACCTTTATATACAAATTGTTATAAAGATAAGCTATTCTTATCTAATTGTTTCTAGAAGTTTAAGACTGTCTCAGCAGGAATTGCTGAGGGATGAAACTTCTAATGATGATTTAAAGCAGTGAAGTGTGTAGGCTGAAACTGAAATAATTATTGCTGTAACCCTCTAAGCACTCTAAGTTCCTCAAGAGAAAATACTTTGTTCAGAACAGACCCTGAACAACAAAATGCTAAAAAAGTAAAATAATAATAATAAAAAGAAGCCCTTGGAGCAGGATGGTAATTTATAACTAGAATCAGTATAATGTGAGGATGTTCTCAACAACTGCTCACAAATGCAGCAGACATCACAATTAAAAAGGAATAATAATTATGGCCCCATTCTGAAGTATGTAATATTCTATTCCATTCAATAAGCCACGAACACTTTAAAACCATCAGTGTAATCCACAAACCTATATTTACAACATTAAACTGGATGTTCTGCCTTTTCAATAACTGTCATCTCATCTCTATTATTTTCACCTCAGACTCTAATTGTTTCTTTTATAGGAGCTAACCTACCAGTGTCCTTGGCAGTACAGTTTATGGCTCATGCATTTACAGTAATTGTTTGGGCAATTTGCCACACAGTATAACAATCTTCACATCACAATCAGTTTTTGTAATAAACAGCATTAGTTGTGAAAAATACAAGTGATGCATGATTCTTATGGTAGATAAAGGGCACTGAAGATGCCCTTTAGAAAAAGAAAGGAAAATGCTTAAGCCTTGAACTGCTTGAGAAAAATACTGATGTCACAATAGAGCTAATTAATTTGATGGTACAAACAAGAGGGGGAAAGGCCTTGCATTCATTAGTGTCAATTCCAAATGAGAGCATACCGTTCATACAAATAATATTCTGCCTTCATTTAGACAAAATATGCAGGTAAACAAATCAGAAATAAGCACCAGTTCCTGCAATAACAATGATTTCACTCCTTAGCTTTCTCAAGGCTCTTTCTCTTCCTTAGCCACAGGGAGCTCTAAGCCTGAGTAGGTACAATTTGCAGGCAGACCTCTGGATGAGGTGGGATCCTATTGCCCACCAGCCTGGCTGGCTCCAGTGTGGCCAGCACTGTCGGGCACTACCGGGCACTGGAGCCTCTGTGCATGGTACTGGTCTGCTCCTGACTAAGATCTGAGCACTTAGTTAATGGCTTCTCTCCACAGATCAGGGGTGGTCACACATAAAGATGTCCTACCACGTGCGGCTCTGCTGAAGATGTTTTGTGGCCTTTAGATTTTCAAGCACCCAGAAATAACAAGTCAAATGTTGCTTGGTGCGGAGGCTGTTTGACACACCTCCAGCAGGCACAGTGTTCAGCGCTAGATATTATCCAGAGGAAAATAAGGTATATGCCTCCTTAGGCTTGTGCACAGTCAGATAATCCTCAATCTCCCTGTCATCTCCATGCCACCTGACAGCCCTGACTTGTGCGGAGGCACGGTAAAAGGAATCACAAAGGTGGCTTCAAGCCAAGGTTGTAGTTTTCATTCTTGAGCTAGGCTATGAATTCTCTGGCAGCACCAGGGGTTGGGACTAATATTTATAAGGTGCTGGAACCATGCATGATAAGAAATCGTTGAGTGGTTGTATTATAAGATTATAACTCCAAGAGTTGATAACATGGGCATCAATTTAAATCAGTAGGCGACTGACCCCTTTAGTCGGTTTTGGACTGAGCATTATGGAGGCTAGGAATGAGTTTATCTTGGTAAGTATTTAGTTCATATATTCAGTGAGGGAGATAGAATAAAATTAACTACAGAAAACCCTTCACAAGTGAAGTCAAAATCTGCACTTTGGACATCCACACCAAATGGATCCTTGACAGCTTCTGAACCCCTTTCATGAGTTGTCATACAAAGACAGAGAGGCCGACGATTCGGGTCTAGATCCCAGAGCATGAGTGGGAAGTATCTGCAGTGGCAGTCTCAACATGATGATGAGACCAGAATCAAGCTAATGTTTTTAACATTTTTCTTTATAGTACCAGCTTTTTTTCCCTTGCATTTTCTTCTCTCCATGAACTGATTTTGCCGATATTTTCTCACCTGTCCCATTGGTATTTTAAGATCAGTATAAATAGAGCAATATTTTAAATGTAATTTTCCAGTAAGCCAACTGTTTAAGGGGGGGTTATGTTATTAAAAAAATGGGTTGAATTCTTTCTCTACTGTATCTGACAAACAGTTTAATAGAATTTTAAAGCTCTGTTTAAAATTTTACCCTTACACAGCCTTTCATCCTGTTTCCCAAAATTTCATCTTTCTTAGAAATTTATTTTTGTTGTGTGTTCATGGGTTTTGAATGACATGGTATACAATACTACTGAAGTTCGGAATTACATGTTGAAAATCTTTTATTTAGTTTCTCATAAATGTTCTTTTAACCCAACTCTTTCAAACCTTTTACAGGCTTTCTGCTACCAATGTGCATGTAAATTTTTTTAAATAATTCTTACTGTTGTATGTTTTTTTTTAATATATGTAGTTATTTCCTTTCCTACTTCCTTCTGACATGACATCTGCTGCTAATGATATAAAAACAAGCAAACCAAACTACCAGCCCTTCCCTCCCTATGTGTGTCTCTTCTCCCCAGCTTCGTGGGGTTACAGTTCTCTGCAGGTTTCTTGTTTGTCTCCAGTGACATCTCAAACCTGAGCATTTACCTGCACAAATTTACTTTTTGCTCTTCTGCTTCTCAGTAAAACATTGCTGATCATTTAACTACTTCTTTTCAAGGTCTCATATGTATGCATCCCAGTGGCATCATTCTTCATCTTCTAGCTATTTTTGGTAGTAGATCCAAAAGCACTCATATTGAAGGTTGCTTTTGTATCAGGCTTCTCTTAGATTTAGGAATCTGACCTGAAATTAAAATAGAATTGCTGTTTGGTTAGCAACTTCAATCCTGCCATCTCCTTTTATGAGGCCAACTTCATGATAGAAGAGGATTGTTTTGATTTTTAATCCATCTTGAAATAAAAACCAGAAGCATGAAAGATTCTGTGAGAGTCTAAGCTTATCTAGATTTTTAAATAAAATTGCATTGAAAACATTTTTCCCTCTTACATATTTTTAACTAAATATTTGAGAAATATATCCTTTAAATAGTTTAACATCCCCATACCACTTTAAATTTCAGAGTAAAGAATAAATTCCCACATTTTGTTTTAAATATGAGATAGTATAAAATTGTTCAGGTTGTGTTAATTTCGGGAGTTTTACAGGTATATTTTCATCTTTCTGTACTCTGTACTCCAATAATTTTAGTCTTTTCCTACACTCTGTAAAATAAATATCTGGTGATTTAGGTATTTATATCTAGCATAAGTGAATATAAGACAGAACAATATGTATCATGCTGCGGGTTATACAAACATACAGGCACAACTTCTGCCAAATATTGGTATGTGAATTAAAACCATGACAATCTATAACAACCTCATCCATTACAAAGAGATTAGTAGCTCCTGGCTGTAGTCCCAAACGTATTTCAGACCAGACCAAAGCACCTGCAGTTCCACAGTGAAACGTGTGCTTCTGAAAGCACAACTCTCAGGGCATGTCAATGCACAGGAGCATTTGAAATAGGACTGGACTGAGACTATGGGACCATACGAATTATCCCTTGAGAAATGTGTTGCATAATCCTGTTCACAAAAATATATCCATCTTTCCACACTGAGACCTTAGTCTCTTGCAGCTCTTACTTGCACTGAAAAATTACAGGATATACTTTTCTAATGCTTACAGATCTTGTTTTAAGTTTCCGCAACAAATGTCTTTGTGAACTCTTTCTATTAATACATTAAAAAAGTCTTGCTGCTTAATATATTTTCTGCCTTCTCAGTATTTACCCCTTTGCTATATTAATAGAGGGCATTTATTTCTCCTCTCAGACTTTGTTTTGCTAGGCTGAAAATAGAAATACTCAATTTGTCTCCTTCATTAATATAGATTTTTCATCCTGCCAGTCTTCTTGTAGTCCTCTCTGCACCTGTTCTGATTTGAATTAACCTTTCTTGAACATTGTATACAAAGGTTCCAGAGGAATTCTTACTAGTGCCTGATGCCTCAACATGAATAGTTCTTGGAAATCTCTCAGTACTTCTTCAACACATTGCTGCAGAACTCTGCCTTGTTGCCACAGACATCTTACACTGGTGGCTTGAAAATGTTTTCTGCCAATAATAAACTCAGATTTTTCTTGTTCACCTGTTTCTTCCAGTTTCTGAGCCCTCAGTTTGTGGCAGAAACTCTTTCTGGTCCCTAAATGTATAACATGGCACTTTACAATTTTGAATTTCATCCCTTATCTATTATTTTCATCCTCCAGGCCACCCATTTCTTTCAATCCTCTGTGTTGATGATGTCTCCCAACTTCCTATGTGCCACAGATTTAATTTAACTTTGACTTTTTGTGCCTTGGTCTGTAATAGCATGACTAAGTCTGATCACACAACTAGTCCTCTCTAATTCCCAGACAACGTCTGCCAGCTCTGTGCAGCCCAGCTCGTGAGACCCTGCTTGTCACTGAGCCCCTCTCCCACCGCCCAGCTCTTGTACTCATCTCCCTCTTCTCCATTTTAATTAATAAATTTCCCATGTGACTGCACAACAAATGCTTTAATGAAGTCCAGATAGATTAGGTAACTGATTTTTAGGCAAGGGAAATATAGTAATCTTATCAAAGACAGATATTATCTGTTGAATCTGGCATTTCTATGTAATTTTCCATTTATCTGTATTTATTCTTTTATTCATTTAAGTTTTGTGTTATTGTCAAAACTTTTTGAAGATGTCTGAGCCTGTAGTTGCCCTGATAGTACTTCTCTTCTTTCCTTAAATATAGATATTACTTTTCCTAGTCTTCTGATACTGTCATAGTGGTACCACAACCAATTTGGTAGATTTGAATAGCAAAGATTTTAAACCAATGTGTGATTTCCTCTGTTAGGTCTCTTAGTATTTTGGGTTAGAGATTATGTGCTCCTCTTAACTGGACCATATTTAAACACCAAGTTCTGCTCCCAGACTGAATGAAATAATATCATTTTCTAAATTTCTGTTCCTATCAGTTATGCCCCATAAGATCCCTGTTCCTATAAGATTCTGCCCCACTACTAACAATGTGTTAAAAAAGTTTAGAAGTCTTTTGATTGATGAGTTATACACAGATTATCTGGAATCTTGATCAAACCTCACTTCTAAAAAAAAAAATTCCTATTTAACTTAAAAAGACTAATTCCAAAGCCTTGACATGTCTTACTTTATCCCAACCCTTTCTGAAGTCAAATCAACGTTGTATATTGGTTAATAATTTTTTTTTCTCCCCACTTACACATTGTCTATCTATTCCTCAAATCTTAAGGGCACAAGTTTAACATTTTTTCTCTGTTTGGGATGCCGATTTTGCCTAACTTGGGGTTTTCTGAACTCCTTTGTGTAATGTCCACAAACTTTACAGTCTTCTCAGTCCCACTAACTAGTCCCTGACTTTCCAATTCGTTCTTTTTAAATACAAAATTATAATGATAATCTGTTTTCATTCCTGCTTTCTTTTCATTACTCAGCCCAAGTGAATGATAATTCCATCAAAAACATATCTTATGATCACAAGTTTGTTTTTCTTAATTTCCTGATGTACTTTATGAAGATGTGTCCAATTCAGCTGAAGCAGTAAAAGTAACTGAGCTTCTGCAGGTACACAGGTACCTTGTACAGGTATACATGTATGGAGGAGAACTGCATCAGCTGATATAATGGATTTTTCTAGTTCGCGTTGTTGTCAGAATGCCTGGTCACTTAAAAATAAAACTAAATATTTTTAAACAAAACATAAATTTTGTGTTTCTCACTACACAGTGTAGGCACATTTAAATCACCCTTTACAACACAGTGAGACAATTAATTTAGAAAATAAAAGATTAATTAATATTATAATTTAAAAATATATTCATGGAATTCTGATAGTGAGCTAGGAATTTTCAGAGAAATATAGAGTAAAAACAGTCAGTCAAAAAACTTACTAACCAAACAAACACCTTCTAATTGCCACTGTTTGATGAGGGGGCTAATTTTTGTTGGCTTTGGGAAGTATTTCAGTCTTTAGGGTGTACATATATACTTGTGATTGTTCTGTAGCTTTATGCACCTGTAGTCTCAGCATCTTCATATCACTTCTTAGACAGAAGTAGTGCTGTTAAATGAGTATTGTTTTATGCTCCTTGTGATCCTCGAAGGCTGAAGTATCAATATCCTCAATTTAGAATAATTTTAGATTTTCCACTAGAATAATTATATGAGGACGGATACTTCTGATGTGTAAATAAAATAAGGAAAATAATTGTTACACTGACTTTCCCTCTACTCAGGTATTTACGGGACAGATGTGCACAAATAAAGGACTATAAACCAACAATTTTTATAAAATTCAGTGTCACATGTTACAAGTGCTGCAGTGTGGATCCAGGTTGTGAGGCTGCATTATCATTGCTATTTATTGCCTATGTTGCAGCTGTGAAAAGAAATTTGCAGACCAGGGATCCAGATGCTACTAGAACAAAAGTTAAGGACAAATTCAACTCTAATCACAACAAAAGTAAAACTGAGTGGCTTGGGTCATACACTGTGTGTTACAGCCCCAGCCACTAAAACTCAATAGCTACGTTCTAGTTCGAATTTAGAGTTACAAGGTGAGATTCACTCAGTTAATTTCAGTTATCTAAAACTTATGGTTACAGCCTAAGGCAGTCATTATAGGTTCCCTTTGTGGTCAGTCTCCTCCAGAGGCAGAGAAGCTCCTGTGAAGGATACGTCACTCTGTTGCACTTGTAATGTCCATGACAGAGGGAACAAATCTCCCTTTGGAATTGTTAATCTCTTACTGCTGATGACAGGAATGATGTACATCACTGCCTGAGCATAGGTGCTTAGAAGACTAAGCCTAGATAAGATAAACCCCATCACGGCACATGCCCATAAGAATTCAGCTTGAAGCTGCCTTATACTTCATTTAAAGGTTCAGAAAATAGATACTTATCCAAAGGCTGTATCTGTATTTTACACTGAAGAGTTGTTAATCAAAACCAAAAATAATGACCAAATAGGGAACACTGAGAACTGGAGACAGAATCCAGTTTCTCTTTTCTCCGAGGAATGAAGACTAAGCTAAAGAGTAAGGATCCTGTTTGTACATCCAGCTTCAAGAGCAGTAGGCAAATCTGCCCTCCAATTTCTCCCCAGGTGGTCTGCATCCTGGTAATTTGGGTATTTTTTGTATGTGTGTGCAGTAGGATTTTTAATCTCAGCAGGATGTAATAGAAGCTGAAAGTGCCACTGTATTTTGGACATGAACTCTGTCTGCCAGTAGACTATTATGTTAGATGTGGGCATGAACATCTCTCCTTCTTCTGTAAATGCTTCCTGATGGAAAAAAAATGTGACAAACTCCACTCCTTTAAGAAGTAGATGAGGGCCCCTTCTAGCAGGAAAGGGTGCCATCCTTGCTTCCTGAGAGTTGCATCCACATGGCTGAACACTGCAGGTAGCCAGCGACATTCAAAGAAAAGCTTTGAGACACTCTTTTTTACCCACTGGATAGCAGTAAAAGGTCCCCTGTTGTGTCTATGTGGTTAGGGATCATTATTTTGGGGTAACTAATTCAACTCATGTCTTACACATCTTGGATCCTAATCTGGGGCTTTTGCAGACACCCTATTAGCACCTAAATGCTTTAATGCATTTGTCTTATGGTTAAGCCCCAACCTACACAGTGTCTAGGGTTGTGGAAGGAGGAGGTTGAAAAAGGTGCAAATGGGCAGAAGAAAACTGGGAACTAGATATAACAGTAGGACAAGCATTTGAACAGTAAAAAAATAAAATAAAATTATGTATAAATAATAAGCAGTAATTATTGACCTTAAAAACCCCACAGGTCCTGGCTCTGCCAGCCTTTTCAGGATGAAATGCAGTTTATAGCAACTGCTGTCAAGGGAATATACAATTCGGTGTGAGTAGGAGAATGAGAGACATGTGGAGGCTATGCACATACCAGAATTCAAAAGTGACATGGCATTCATAAGGATAGCAAGAATATTCAGCATTATTGCAGTTAATAGTGAAAAAGAACTGTTGAGAGAGCGTTAAATCTTGTACTTCAAGGACAGCTTGTAGCAACAAAAGGCCAAGAGGAAATTTAATAGGGCAGTGTAAGTTACTCCAAGTATTTTCCTACAAGAACTTTACATCTTCTCCTGAAGTATCTGATGGTGACCAGTGTCAGAAATCAGATGCTAGACTGGCAGGATCTTCTGTCTGCTTTAGTCTGGCAATCCCTATAGATGCTGGATTTTAAAAAGTTGGTGACAGTTGATGTCTAGGTTCTTTTAACAGAGTATAAATTTAGCATCCTCCTTCTGAATGAAGCATTTAAGCGGCAGAGTTAATGCTATATCAATTCAAATGAAAGACACTAAAAGAAAATAGAAGGGGAAAAGATTAATATTTGAAAATTAGAAAGTAATTTTCAGTAACGGAGGTGGACGGCTGGCTGAAAAATGCATAAAGTAAGACCTAAAGAAAAAAAATTGCTCCTCATAGAGAAGTCATTAGGAATGATACAATAATTTACATTTTACGTAAGTGACATTCTTTTTGCATTTTTTTCCCTTTTCCACTAAAGGTTACATCCCTATAAGCATGCAATTCAAACTGCTATCACTTTGCATTGATATTGATGAGGACTGCAGGCACTTAGCATCTCTCTGTAGGTGTTTGTTGGGGTGGACCTGGCCTTTGTTTCCACAGTCAGAAAAGCAACAACAAAAATTGCACCAGCTGCAGGGAAGTTGAATTCATTCCTGCCGGCGAGGCACAGCTTAGCAACAGGATTTAAATTATATGCATGCAGGGAGAATCTTTTGATTTATTTCAGGCAACAAAGATTTTTTTTCCAGTGATCTCTGTATACATACAAATATTTGAAAAATATAAGCAAGAGAGAGGCCCAGTCTCCTGAACACATATATCCTTCCAGACCCTTGCCTGACCTCAAAGTTACTCTTTCCTGTCACTGACCCATCTAATCACCTTTGTGCTGCTTTCTCAGAAAAGGCCTAGGAAAACCCATCAGCTTTGCAATGTAATCTGAAGGTCAACACATTTTTACTTTCTTGGCCAATTATTTCTTTGACCAAGACTTAATATCAGGTCACTCAAAAAAGCTACATTTTATAAAACTGTTATTTTCAGACTTTCAGACAACATTTAAAATTTTGTGTAATTAACTAGAAGACTTTATAGCTGAGTCTAAGAGGAATTAGAACAATAATTTTTGCAGAATAACACAGGAAATTTCTCTTTGTTTAACAGCAAAGAAGAAGTATTGGCAACATCTGATGATGACACATGGAATAATTCAAGGACTTCAGGTACAACACCTGGTTTAATTAGTTCTTCCTTACCGCACATGTTAATTTAAAAAATAGTATAACAAACAACCTCATGGAAATTATTCAAGTATGTTTTTTTTAACTCTTCAGATGCAAGCATCCCAGAGATTGTTTATTCACAAGCAGAAGACAAAGACACCAAACCAGCTAATGAAAATAAAGAAGATAAAAATGCAGAATACCACCAGAGTGATGATGAAAATTATGAAAAAGAATTAGAGTTGCTGGTAAGTGTTATACAATTATATCTACAGTATTAAATGATATGAATCCATTTACGCTTCAAAGCTGGTGAAATTCCCCCTTTTAACAGAGCTGACTGATGTACTAATTTACAAATGTAAAGCTTTGGTCTGTACTTTCCCTGCATCTCTAACTGATTCAACAATAGAAGGTGCTTTGATTTCAGTATAGTGCATCAACTTTTTCTGGTCTTAAATTAATGACTTCTCCCTTTTACTTTACCAGAGGCTCTAAATTACAGTTTGAAGGAAGAGTAATGTTTCAAAAATCTCCCCTCCTAGTCACTAGGATGGGAATATTCTTAAATAAATGCTTTATATTTGGTAAAATTCTTATATTTATGGTACTGCTTGCTTTTGGGGTTTTTCAAAGCATAACTATGTAACATGCTATATGAGCAAAATAAATATATATAAATTTATATTAGCAGATTTTTCTATATCAGTATTTGACATTAAATTTTTTATAATAAATTTCACACTCAGTGAACATTCAATCTATTTGGATTTGTGTGTGTGCATGTGTATGTGTGGTTTGGCTTGCATTTTTCAGTATGAAAGAAAAAATGGCAATGAATGAGACACGTACAGCAATCTATTATTCTCAGTGTCTGTTCTCATCTCATATCATTTGGGTGCATAGATTCATAATCATAGATTATAATAGCTATCACCTGTGAAAATGTGAATGCTGAATCAGACAGGAGAGGAAGATGAGAACCATTCTTTTTTTTATTCTTATTGATAGAGAGAGAATAAATTCTTCTTATTTGAATATTAAAAAAAGTTGAAAATTGTTGTCTATTGTGGGACCTTTCACTGCCTGAAAGTCAATGTCTCCCTTTTTTTTTAAGGTGAAAAAAA
The DNA here is from genome assembly GCA_013398125.1 of Aegotheles bennettii. Classification (NCBI taxonomy): domain Eukaryota; kingdom Metazoa; phylum Chordata; class Aves; order Caprimulgiformes; family Aegothelidae; genus Aegotheles; species Aegotheles bennettii. The sequence goes on from VZRW01012448.1 coordinate 66,864, forward strand.
AAAAAGAACCTCTAAAATCCCTTGTTCTCAGTTCATCCTGTTACAAAAAACAGGATCAAATATATCCGTTTGTTTATCAATTGCCAGGTTTGTCCATACAATAAATGAAGGGGGAGCTATAATTTAGATGTTAATTTGCACTATACGCTCTTTAATGAATTAAACAATGAAGGCTCATAATAGATGGAAATACAACCAAATCTTTGAAACACACAGGCATTGGCTCACAAGACAGCTGTGCAGTTGACAAGTAACATGAGCCTTATGTGAGAAGAAGGGGAAATCGTAAGATTTGCATATAATTATTGAGATCATGCAAATGTCAGTTATGAGGAGGGGAAAAAAACACAGGCATCTCACTGTTAAATCCTGACAGTTGGCATCACCGAAGAACTCAAATACACTTGAGCACTGGTTGGCAGAGGGTCATTAAAACAGAATTTGCAGAGACATTAGCTCCCTCACTTTTCTTTGAGTGACGTTTTACTATTAATAGTTTGCAGAGGCTTTGCAGAAAACATATTAATAAGAGAAACTGTAATGGGGGTATCTACAGCAAGTGCAAATGCATAAAGGGGTGCCCAAGAAGCTAGACTCTAATTGATCAGCTAGTGCTATCATTGTGACTATGCTAAAGTGAGAAGAGAGTGCAGTGACAAGCAGGCATAGCTGAATAATACAATATGATATTTGGGAACTAGGAGGGAGAGTGATTAGTTTCTGGCCTTTTACTTCGCTAATCTCATTTCCAGCTCATGTCTTACCAGATTGTCTAAAAACAGTCTGGTTTGAAGCCTGTAAAATGGTCCCTGAGAGAAATGAAGCACAGATAATCCTTACAGTATTTGTCAGTGTGAAATGTGTCTTTGTTTTACTGGACAATACTGTACATTACCAGGCTTTGATGTACTGTATCAATGACCTCATTTAAGCGCCAATCCTCCCCCCTCGCCCCACATCTCCCTCTCTCCAAACCTAGAACTGAATGTATAGAGAATGAATTAGCCTCCCTTTAAGGGAATATCCTCTTCAGATTTAATTTGTATAAAATGCACTAGCAGCTTACCGAACTCATGAATAAAGAGAGAGGGTTCTGAATGCTATTTTATTTTCTGCTCCTTCCAGCACCACCATAAAGCTCATTACCTATGTTAAAAAATACATACAATGCAAATTTTGCAAATGGTTTGGAACACATTTCCATAAAAGCTTTGTTACTGAAAACAAAACTTTCTGTAACGGAATCCTGCCTCCTTTATTTGGCATATTTTTGCAAAGCACTTTTTGATCATTCTTTTCTATTCTATTGTTTCAGCTAAATCAGCACTTCACAGGAGCTAGAGGTACCTCTTCCAGAGATGAAAGGAATTTGTACACAACAGAATCAGTTAATTTTCCAAGTGAAACTGAAAGATTGGAGAAAAAGCTAACCTGTATAGAAAGAAGCAGTGACATGCTAAAGCACCCTATGCCTATTAGTTCCTCATCTGAAAACACTTCACAGGAGACAGGAGGAGAATTAAAGGCTAAAGTTAAGTATTCCCTAAGAGATTATAATAGTCAGCCATCAGGGAAGGAAGTTGCTGCTGGCTCAGTAAACAGCAGTGAGAGGTCTTTGGAACATGCTGGTACCAGTGAAAACCTTTTATCGGCAAAATATTTTCTTGGCACAAAGCAGAATGAGGCTATCCATACTACGGCTACTGTCTCAAGCCGACAAGGAGAGCGCCACACAGATATTTCAAAAGGTGAAACAGATAGTGCCTCGGGAATTAAGATGATGGAGAAGTTATTCATCAGTGAGGATGCTGCCGATACCTCGAAAGAGGCCTGTGAAATGAGACCAGAAACCATTTCTCCAGAGCATGATGAATCCATGCAATTAAATGCATGCATAGCAGGAACGCTGGATGGCAATGCTAATCCAGCTCCAGAGCACCAGGCACCGCAAATGTCTCACCAAACTCAGGATTCATTGTTGTCAGACACTGACAAAAATGAAGGAAAAATCAAGATGATTGAAAACAAAGTTCAGGCACATTTAAGAGGAGATTTATATGCTGACACTTTTGCACGTGCTGATGTCTCAATAGATTCCACAAAAATCCAATACACGCAAAAAAAAGGAGTTGGTGAAATGTCAGGAAAGAACTATAACACTGATGCAGGGAAAGAGAAGAAAGTCATCGAAGTAGAAGATTTAGCACTAATTGGCGAGGAGGAAGCACCCAAGCCTTTCAAGTTGCCTAGAAAACACACCACCAAAGCGTCAAACACAACGTCTCTGTCAGCTGAAGACAACAAACAGACACCTGGGCCTGGACAGGCAGATCCCCTGGCATCCTCTCCCAGGGAGGAAAGGAGAGCTGAAGACGCTCGGGATCACAGAGGGTTCATGAGATTTAAAAACAGAGGAAACTCAGAAAACACAAACAAAGGAAGGCTGATAGGAAAGGAAAGTAGTGAGGTTCCATGGGGAGCAAAGGGGAACACAGGGCCTAGGAGTATAGCTACCACAAAGGGGTTGTTTACCTGTCAGGAGGCAGAGAGTTGTGAAAAGTCTTCTGTCTCTGAGCAGAGTATTACAGAGAAAGCAGAGGCAGGTACATCTTATATAATTAAAACAACATCAGAAAGTGCTCCAGAAAAAATGTCTGCCAGTGAAAAAACAGTAATTGCTAAGCTACCTCAAGAGACTGCACTAAGTGACAGGCCCACAGAGGAAAAGGAAACAGCGTTTGATACACATGAAGGGAGAAATGATGGTTCACATTATGCTCTTTGTCAACTCAACACAGTGGGTGTATTATATGACAATGAATTTGAAAAAGAATCAGTTTTAGATATTTATAATGCACGCGTACATGAAACACTGCAAGGAGAAATGATGTCTGTATGCAATAGCAGGGAAAAACGTGCCAAAGCACAACCAGACATTGGCAACACTCTACCTGTAGGAGAAGCATTAAAGGCTTCTGCTACAGGAAAGAAAGAAGATTTGCAGCAGGGTTTATATTCAGAAGTATCTAAATGTCCCCCAAGTGCCCAGAAGCACCTATACAATGAGAAAGCAGAAGCGCTCTGTAGGGAAGAAAGCCATATTGGTGCACTTTCTTATTTATGTGTTGAAGCTGAAACAAAAATGCCACCTTCTGGTGCAAATACTATGCCCAGTTATCGTTATAAAAGTTCTTCAGTGGCATCTTCTAAAGAGTCCACTGTGGCAGGAGATACGGAGCATCTGTATAGACACTTGGAATTCAAAGCCATTGACAAGGTTGCTGCTGAGTCAGGATACAATTTAAGTCTACCAAATGAAATTACATGTATTAATAAAAACCTCTCTCATGAAGCTGAAAAGAAAGATGTACCTTCCACTTCAGACATAGTGATTTCTAGAGAAGGAAGAGGAAGGAATATAGGTCAATATTTCTATCAAACAGAGTTCCAACAAAAGAAGTCATTGAGGCCAGAGGTTTTAATTAGTAAGCCTACCAAAGAAGTTGGAGGGACAGGCTCTCAATCTGACGATTTAATAACTGAGGGGAAAACACTAAACTGGCTTCATGACTCACAGAAGGAAAGTCAGCACATTTCTGATTCTGCAGATAATTCTAACCAAAAGAGTGAAACACTTAACTTACCTAGTGAGTCTCCAAGTTTAAAACATATTGCTTTCAGAATCTTGTATTTCTTCTTCTTTCTTTTTTTTGCTGCAACACTCTACCACTATGATTTGATGGTTTGTCTTGCACTCTACCTATTCTCCTTGTATTGGCTATACCGTGAAGGAGGAAGAAACAAGGAGTCTGTCAAGAAGGAATAGCATCAACTGTGCTCAAGATCCATGGTCAATAGTCCAACCCCTCCAAAGCATTTTCACTGTTAAAGAGCTTATTCATTGTTAGAACCAAAACCAGATTTCCACTGAAACACCTTTTAAAAAAGATTACATATGAAGTTGAGTCTTCATATAATTAATTATACTATATAGGACCATTATGTCTGGATCATTAAATACCTATATGAATATGAGTTCTGAAGCACATCAAGTTAAAATGAAGTACAGCTGTTGCTTCTTAGCAGGATATGAAGAAGCAATGTTTCATATCTCTTTAGCACTTAAAAACACTGTTTTCTTGCATTAATTTCTTTTGCAGTAAAGCTTCATATTTTTCTGGGAGTTTTTTCTCAGGTTTTGTGTAGTACATAACAGCACAAGGAATGGTATAAAAACTAACTCAGTATTTTGATACTGACATTGCAGTTGATAGTCTGATAGTGTAATTAGCAAATGTTCTAGGAAATATGACATCTGTTGACAGGTTAATACTTTTTTCCAAATTTTTATTTCATTGTGACCTAGAACTCCAGTGGTATCCCTGTCTGGAAAATGTAAGGCTTAGATTTCAGCTGCATAATGTAACTTTCAGGATGTGACTGGGTAGCAAAATAAATGTGCTCTTCCCACCCTGAAAAGATTGAAGGCCACAGCCACAGGCCTCTTGCCGTTCACTCACATGCACAATGAACATTTTTGGGTTTTGTAAATGAGGACTGTGTAACATGACTGAGAATTTCACTGAACTAAGCGCTATTCCAGACAAAGCCTTTGAATGGCATTTTTTCGTCAGTGTTGCTTGAGCATATGTACAAAGCATTAAATAAATTTAAATAAATTTTACAGAGTAGTGCTATGACTGTGTTGAGCATGTCTGAATTAAGTTTACTGTTTTTTTCTATGGTTTGTTACCTAGAACTAGTCAAACACCAAGAGGAAACACAGGGCATAGCCCTGCCATTCAATGAGGCTGCTTTGTCTGGTTTGGGTGAGGCTGAAAAGCCCGGTATCTGCACTAAGGGGAGTCCAGGCTGTTTCCATGCAGTGAGAGTCTCATGGGGCAGGCACACTGATGGTTCTACTGCTCCAGCATTGCAGGTCTCCAACAAAGGATTATGTTCTTCTTTGGCCATTTTCCAGATGATGGTCATAAATGTTGTCATAGGTAGTATATTAAAAGAAGCATCGAGGCTACATAATGTTACTGTAGCCCTAGAATTTAAGAAGGGAAAATAGTTGTTTTTAAGCTGTGTTTGTTTCTCTCTCCTCACTGCCACTGAAATACCACATCAACTGTGAAAGCCTTGGTTGCAATATGTGGCTGAAGATACGTAATAGTGAAGTTATATAGTTGTTAGCTTAGCTCTGACATAAATCTTTTAAAGTCAACTTAAAACTTATTTGCATGTTTCAGGATATTAGGAGACTGCTACAGGAGACACTCTGGCAATCCTGTTCTCAAGGGGGGTGAAACTTTGGAGCATTGTGGGAACAGTCCATTCAGTGGCGTGAGAAAATTTATGCGTGCTGACAGCTGGATACCTTGACAACTTTTGACAGAAATCCATGAACAAGTTATAGTGGCATTAAGGAGCAACATGGAAGGCTATAATACTGGTCCAGATGTTCAAAGGTATATAGGAGCTAAATGTTCATTGAGATAAAGAAATTAATTCAATAGGTATTAGGAGGTAGATCCAATAAAAAGCTTTGGCTTAGACTTAAAGCAGGATTGAAGTTGAATCTGTGTAAGTCCAAAATAATGATCACAAACCCCTTCTTACTTGGAGACTAGAAATTCGAAAGAACTTGGCCTTTTCATGATGTTTACAGGCACTGTTTTAAAAAGCACGACAGTCCCTTAATTTTGGTGGTTCTCCCTCTGCAGTGTGACAAGTTCCTGGTCTAAGTGGTTCAGAATTTCATCCTCACTGGGATAGAGACATCGGGTATTGTTTCACTTCCCAGTACAGTGGGAGCTCTTGAGTAGTGTCTAACATATTCCGACAGGATCAAGGTCCTCAGTTAGAGGGCTAAAAAGGTGAAGAAAACACCCTGGATCTGTCCTGCTGAAACTGTCACTTGCAGTCAAGTACCAGGCTCCTGGAGCCAGAAAGAGCAAGCACATGAAACACATTTTATCTAATAGTTAAAACCACCTTGTCAGAAAGAAGAATCTTTAGATTCAGTTCTCAGTTCTAAGCCTTCATCAATCTGTTTTACCCTATAACTGTTTAAAGCAAAATTCATAAAATTTAGAACAAGGACCAAAACCCAGGTTCCTGTCCTGTTAGGTAAATGCTCTATTTACTAAACCACAGGATGCAAGCTTTACTAAACCTGGGCCTTCCATCCAGCAAGATGTTCTTTAACCATCGGACTACAATTATTGTCAGGAGGATTCTAGTCCCCAGGGTTTGGAAGTACTTCTGTGCATAGGTGAATTCCTACTTTCTCAACTGAAGTAAGTTGAAAGTTGTAATCAAAATAACAGTTGTGCTCAAAATAATAGCTTGTCTGCTTTCCATTTAAGGGTAGAGACTCTCATTTGCAGCTCACATCCCAGGGGAATTTTCTTCACCTAGAGCTTTGGTCCTAAAAGAGGCATATAATGTTTATTTCTTCGAGAAATCTAAATCAGACATATTCCAAATGCTTAAGCATCTGAGACAGCTAAATAACTTTAAATATCTTGGACATAGGCCTTACTGCAAGCAGAACTCAGCAGTTCAGCCTCCACAGAAATGGGAAAGCCTGGTTACATTTTATTTAGGTTTTTTTTGATCCTGGGAACTCCAAGCAATGAGTGTGTACTTTGGGAAATCTTTAGCTCTTTTATCTCAGAGACATGACATCCTGGAACCACGGGAACCTCTGTGTGGTGGTCCGCTGTATGTAATGTGTAAGTTGAAAGTGATCTCTCTCATTTGTTTTAACCCAAAATATTTGGTTGGTTGTCAAAATTCAGCTCAGCTGATAGGAGGGCCAGAAAAGGGGTCGGGGATGATTGATTGGCCCAGTACTATGGGTGGAAGTAAGTTGTTGGGTTGCATCAGTCTCTGGAGAACAGCAGAAAAATGTTACAGAGAGCCCAGGAGATTCAGTATGACCTGCAAAAAGAATACAAGGGATAAATAGAGAATATCAATACAGACATCAATTTAAAAATAGTGGGCTTTTAGTGTGTGTCATAATATATTTAAGCATGTTGCTAAATATCAGCTAAAATTTAGCTAAGTCACTTCTGTTTCTACAGAAAGCTGGCTTCAAACAGCTGTATTCCTGTGTCCAGCAAGTTAAACATCTGGGTCTGTCATTTTAGCACGTACAGTCATTCAGAGTTGGAATTTAGGGTAAATATTTGAATGTTAGAATAAGCATATTTCATCTACATACAAGTGGAATACTGTTAGCATTTCTCAGATTTGGAATAGGATTTTATGTTCTATATTTAAGATATTTAGTCAGCATACCATGCCTTATGATTGCAAAACATGACTCTAGACTGATCTGTGAACACAGGTGCCTGAACTTTTAAGTACTTATGTACTTAAAACAACAAAGCAAGTAATGTTATCTTTTTTTATTTATCATTTGATAAGCTATCTTTTAAAAATCCTCTTATTTTTGTTTGTAATATGAAAACAACACCTTTATAACATTGGCAAAATATTTGGCTTTTACTTATTTCAGGGAATAAGTGATGTGTCACATTTTGCAATGTTTCATATTTACCTTGCCTACTAGGCTTCAGTAACAGATTTCTAGTTAATACTTTCATTTCTAGAAGTTTCTAGTTATTTCTTTAGGCTATTGAACAGAAAGAAGGTATGATCCTATGTGGCAGGCCCATGGTCATGAAAGGCTCAACTCTGATATAATAGTAATTAATTAATAATATTAGTAATTATATAATATAATAGTAATTATATAATTATATAATATAATAGTGATTAATTAATAATATTAATATAGTGGGGAAAAGCTTGCTTGCATTACTCCAGGTATATACACATCCCATACTATGGGAGGTGTGTCCCATGGCTATTATTTGAACTGTAAGTGTAACAAATACATTCATTTTCATACTGGGGCATCTATAATCTGATGAATTTACTTAAATCTAAATTCGGGCCAGCAAGGAGAGGAGTAGGAGGAAATTCAGTACCCAGATGTATTGCTAGGAGATAGTGAGAATGGGCCAAATCATTAATGCCTCAAGTATTTGTTGTTGCTAATTGCTTGTTACTTTTTATCCATCAGTGACTTTTGCCTTGACAGTAGATAGGCTACAGAAACAAGCTACAGGCTTTAAAGGTGTATTTAGTATTACAAATGAAAAACAAGGAGGGTGGAGTATGAACTATATCCCTACAGGAAGGGTAATACGGTAATATTTGGAGTCACTAGGTGCCTAGTGGTGTCTGCACCCCTGAATGGAACACCTAAGCTCATTGAACACTCATTGAACCTATGAATGAGAATTAAAATAGACAATGTGTTATACAGGTGTTGGGGATCCAGGCTAGGACAGGTGATATAACACCAATCCGGTGGCAAGCCACCCCGGAGCGCGGGGTGCGTGGAGCCTGCAGCACTTCCAGCACTTGATGTCCTGGCTGTTATTGTAGGTCTAACAGTCTTCAACATCCACTACACAGAGCACATACCGCTGTCTCCTCCAGTGCTCAAGCACTAAGGCCCTGTAGTCCCCCCAGCCCCACCTTTTAAAGTCCTTAACCTTATTAAGTAATCAACCTTATTAGTACAAAACAATTATCACCTGGGAGTGCAATGATCGGTGGGGCTGCCCTATCAACCAACAATTGGTTAGCACTCTGTTCAACCTCTACATACAGGGACCTGACAAAGTTATATAATAGACACCCTGATGGCAGAGTTGGGTCTTATACCCTTGCTCTGTCAGAGGGATTAGATACTTAATGCTGGGTTGCAAGGTCACATTTTTATCAGATCAGGTTTCTTATTCTGCAGACCTCCTGTGCACTGAGGCACCAAAGCTACTGCTTTCAGAAACAGAACACACTGCAGAAAACAATCCCAGAGTTTTGGGACTGGGGAAAGGAAAAGTTTAGTCCCTTAAAGTTTGGATTAGGACATTCATCTAAGAGGGGATATTTGGATATAATCCCTGTTTAAAGAACAACGTCTGCGTTTTTTGTGAAATTCTAGTTAGAAAAAATATAAAACTGACATCAAATCCTTCATGCCTTCTTAGTGAGGTCAGATTCTTCTTTAGCCTATAAAGTCCCTCCTCCAGACCAACTCCACTGCCTCACAAACCGGGATTGGAGAATTGTTCTAGCCATGACGGTATCATCAGAAAAGGGGTGACATCTTCAATGGCTGAGCCCACTGTGCTTTTTGAAGATACTGATCTTTTACTGTACTTTAAGGTCAGGCCGCTCCCAATCAAGCACTGTCAGGATTGCTCTGCCCAGCTACATAGACTGGACCAAGGAACTGGACTGATTAAAATACAAAATGTGTAAAGATAAGTGGAATTTGTGGATTTCTCTCTTAGACCTACAAATGTACTTATATCCTAACATAGTCCCACTTCAGGCAACTATGTCCTGTGAATCTCAGCTGAGTTTGCAGCTCTTCTGAAATCACTGTCTGCAAAGGAGGTCATAGAGGTACATGGATAATGACAAGACTCAGGATGCTTTGCTGATCTAGAAGATCTTGATGCTGCTGAGGGTTCAGAGTTGAGGTGGTAATCCAGAACTCTGGTATTCTCAGGGGAGATTTTTTGATGAAAAGCTATGTATGCTTGAGTGAGGACAGTATTTGTGAAACAGGGTGGGTAGGTTGAAGGGGTCTGATAATTCCTACATTCTGATCAGGCATGAACTAGATGAGCTGAGTCATTTAACAAGTGAGATATGTATGACTTGGTGGTACATATGAGATGTGTGTGTGCGTATGTGTGTGGGTGGCACTAGGACAAGTGGGTGGAAAGGTGAGAACTAGATTTCATGAGTGAACAGAGAAAAAATAATAAACAGAATAGCTAACTAGAAAGTTTCTGAACAACCTCCTCTAGAGATGTGAAAGTTTAAGAAGTTCTGAGAAAGTTGGACAGATAGCACAAATATGGTACTAGCTATATAAATTAGTAAAAATTAAACTATATGCTAACATCTCTTTGTAACTTATCAATTACTACTAAACTGAATTGTAGTGGAGAATGTCTTGCCCTTGACCTCAATAGTCAATGATTCAAGATTAGAGCATAACTCTGAGGACCAGCAATGCAAGCTCCTTCTCAGGATGCTATAGCCCTCCAGAGAGAAATGACCTCCAGCTGGAGCCATGAACCCCTTGTGGCCATTTGCTCAGGTCAGTCCCCAATGACATAAAGCTATGTGCATCAGGAGAAAACAAGAGTGCCTGTCAGTCTGTGGTTATTAGTACAGAAATATAAAACTATCTGTAAATAGTAAAGCTCCTGCAATCCCTGTGTTGTCTAGTATAGTTCAGAGCCATCTAGGAGCTTCTTTAATTTATTAGTGTACATGGCTGCAGAAGGACATGCAGATTCCCAGGGACCACAGGCCATGGGTGTGCCTTGTATATGTGTGATGGCAGGGAGATCATAGGACATACAGACTCATATGAGCCACTGTAGTGGTTGCATTTATGTGGAAATTTCCTCTCTCCACTAGGGAATCTTTCTGGGGCTGAGTATGCCAACTGCTTATGCTCCTGCCACTGCCTTCTCCAGTGGAAGACAGAGGACTACCCTATACTGCCATACTTTCCTGGTGTCTGAAGGGAGAATGAGAACTGTCAAGGGATAGACAGTGAAAGAGCCAGCTTACTAATTAAGGCCCCTTTATTAGGGAAGAATACCTTCTACTCCCAAGGCAATCAGGGACAACTCGGAGCAGGTTGAACTCTTTAAATACAACAACAGTGCCTTGCTTGGGGGAATGTCCTGATTAAATGCCTCAGAAACTCCTTATTTCTTCATACAAGCTACATGCCTGTCTGTCCCTCTGTGTAATGGATGAACCAAGATCCATGACTGACAGATGACAAGGGCAAGAGACCTCTCCTGTAGGTTTCTTATCTCTTTGAATGGTCTAGGCTGTTGAATGGCCTGGGACACTTAGAAACACAAAGTAGTGCTTTGACCATCCTCGGAACTAGGCAAATCTATGTAAAATGAGCCAGCAGTCACAGGGGCACTTGGCTTGTACCCATCATAATGTCATGTTATGGGAGACAGGCTTTTATAAGAGATTATGTGTGAAAGAGAAATACTGGTTGATAAACTACTGGTTTATCCATAGCAAAGTATTTGCATAATAAAATGACCTTCTAAATACTAACTAGAACTCTTTTATACAATTTTATGCTGCAACTTTAGTGTATAATCCTTTTATATAATGCAGAATTTTTGTAGAACTATGGCAGATTTATTAATAAAACTTCAAAAATCAGAAGGGAGAATGGAAGACAGAGAGAGATGGAGAAGAGAGAGAAAAAACAAGCATGTGTATGCATTGTTCTATAGCAGGCAAGAGATTCATAAATAGGAAAATTTTATTCTTCTAAGTTCAGGTTGAGCTTGTGATCAACATATCATTGTTCTCTAGGACATGCTGCACTTCAGAAAGAGCCACAAACCCAGATCAGCCTTTTCATTTATTCCCCTTGTGTGTTAGTAATAATAACAGCATCAGTAAATAGCAAGCCAATTGATGGAGGTTGTGTCCCTGGGGGTAAAGGCAATGCCTCTGCTAGCCTTGCAGGCAAGGTCAACAGGCTGCTGTAAACACAGGGTGTTTAGATGGTGGGGCTGGGACGTGCTATCAGCCCTCTTTGCTGGGACTCTGCTTCCGTGTTTCACATACACCCTTTCATGTGACCATCAGCAATCATCTAATCCACCTATGTCCTGGAGCACGCATACTTGCTTCAGTCTTATGCTAGCGTGCGTGGTAAACTGCATGTACAGTAATGCACTGTTTTATTCATGATATGATTTATAATTTGGTATAAAGAAATGTTTAAATAAGCTGTTATTACTTTGAAATTATCAAACATTGCAAGACATTAAGTGCAAGAAACTCAACACTAGCAACTGCAGCTGTGACCTTTCAGAGTAGCTGATCTGGACAGACTTACATCTGTAGCTGTATATCATCTTTTAGTGTAGCCGTATCAAGTGAGAAGCAAACATTGTAATTTTCAAAAGTGTGTTGTCTGATACTGCATAAGGCAATAGCATGACTTGCCATGTATTTTTGTTTCAATTCTACAAAAGTCAAGAATTTACACATCCAATATACACTGATTGTAAATTCGATTCATGACAACTGTAATCTCATTAATTGTATTTTTAATAAATTGGTATTAAACCATGTTGTATTGTGTGGATACAAAGCTATATTTTTTTGCTATGCACTAGGCATCACAATTTTCGTGCTTATTTGGATCTGTGGAATATTTAAGCAAGTCATACTGTCATGGGCTAGTTTTCTTCACAGTCCATAGAGCCTGAACCAGTGGAGGGCTGGGGTGCTTACCAGCCGGGAATGCAACCCAGAGCCCCGACTAAGGCTTCTGTGAGTGCCATCCAATCCAATGAAAAATGACGTATTTCAGAATGACACCCCAGAATCCCACTGAATATGGTCTTCTCCTTTGAACAGAAAGGCACCTGGTGAGTCTAAATAAATCCAGTATTAGGTAGAAGCCACAGTCGAGTGTACACAGTGAGGAAAAAGTGCCAATACTCTGGAGAGCCTTACTGCCAGAGAGCTTCCCTTCCCAAACTCCAGGCTGGGGAACTCTGGGCTACCCCACCACTCCTCTGCATATCTGTGTTTCCTTCTCCAGGGTCACTGAGAGGAAGGGACACCAGGTATATGTCAAGTCTCCTGATGGGGATGACCAGGAGACGATAACTTGGGGCGTGCTGTGGACCCTGCCTTACAGTGAAAAGCCATCATGAATCGGTAGATCACAACTTTTGGCTTTACATATCTCAGCTCCACCTAATTCTTCTTTTAAGCACCTGAGACCTTTATTGAATATAGGCTAACATTATCCAGCCTCTTCAGTGCATGAGAAGAGACAGTATTTTGGAATAGAATTTAATGTCACTTCTAATTAAATTAGTAATGAAAACTTGCAGTTGCCCTTCAATATCTAACTTGTTTCTTTCTTGACAATATTTTACCTTCTGTCTGGCATCATAGCTATAATTAAGAGAACTTCCCTTTCAGGTGCCCTATTCTTTAATACTTAGGTCCTTTAAATGTTCATTTTCCACAAGCACTGCCATTCAATTTGACATTAGGGAGACTGCATTTGGCTTTTCATACTTCTGATTAGCACTAAGGCATATTTATGCAGATATTTTACTCATATGCCAATAAACCCCATAGAATTATTTAATGTATTGATATTACATTAGTGGTAAGCAAGTCATGTCCAGAAGCAGACTGATGCCAAATAGGCTGATGATGACAGTCAAGCAGATAGAGCTCTGCCTCGGCGAGTATAGAGAAAAGTGACAGCAAGAGCAAAGAAGTTGACTCCTGGCCCTGCAATGTCTATTGAATGGCTTCTCTTCTAAGAGACCATGTAGATGTGGTGCTTAGGGACATGGTTTAGTGGTGGACTTGTCACTGCTAGGTTAATGGCTGGGCTTAATGATCTTAAAGGTCTTTTCCAATCAAAATGATACTATGGTTCTATAAATTGACTGGGTAATGCTGAAAGTGTTGAGGAACTTAAGGTGGCTGGAGAGTCTTAAAGTTATGCCAAGCAAATTATTCCACAAATCTCAACCTGAAATATATGAACTTTAGATAAATTCTTCACAGTTATTTGGTCATAAAATCTTATTGACTTTATATAAATAAAAAAATGTACAAATTCTAATTTTAATTGTGTCATTTTGCAATGACACCCTTGCCATTTCAAGAAATTGATGAAAATTTCACGGTGATACTTAGAATTAATTCTCTCAAAGTATTAGTGGAAAATCTTTCCAGTAAAAATCTGAGCATTGATGAAACAAGGTTTGTTTAAAAACTACATGCCTAGGACAGACCTGTGGAGCAGGTCTGTGTTGTTTTAGGGTGACTGGAAGGTCTAACATATAACACTGTATGACTTTTTGGGGTAATTTTGGCTACAGTCTGTGCTATATGCTACAGTAATAATCTAGATGCTTACACCATATTAACGGCACCTCCTTGTTATTATTACTTGTGCTCTGTATCATGAAGACTGTGTATTTTGGGCTCAATATTTTCCCATAACAAGATGCCTAAAACCACAGCAACATGTTTATCCCTTGGAACTGATTGGAAATTAAAAACACCAACTAAAACTACAGATATAACAAGGACATTTTCTGAGGATCCTGGCTGCTGCCTGGGAACTGAAGACACTTCAACTGAGCTAAGAAATGGAAGAAAGCAGAAGAGAAGAGAGAAAACAAGCAGAATCAAACCATCATAGCACAGTCTCCTTGTGCTTGGCAGGATTTTGAGACAGAAATCACTACCTGACTGGTAAGTACAGCTTACTCCAGGAAAAGCTCCCCTACTTATCATCTATCCTCCTCCAGTGCCCAGAGGATGAGACAAAGGTAGACTGGATTTGGGTGACAAATTCTGAAGTGGATATCTCTGTCCTTTAGTGAGCACAGGAACATCCCCTGGCCTCCCAGATCTCCGGGTTGTTTAGGTGAGAGGTGGGTCTAGTCCACAGCCCTAGACAGAGCATCAGAGGTGAAAAATACTGAAGGCAGAAATGGGGAAAAATCAATGTTGGAGTGGAATTTGGCTCACTGCTTTGTAGCAGGTATGTAAGTTATTCATCCCTGGAACAGCATTTAATTCAGTGTTTGAACAACTCTTGGCACAGCAAGGTCCAAATATTAGAATCATAACATCATAGAATGGTTTGAGTAGGAAGGGACCTGAAAGATCATCTCGTTCCAACCCTTCTGCCATGGGCAGGGACACGTCCCATTAGATCAGGTTGCTCAAAGCCCCATCCAACCTAGCCTTGGTCATTTCCAGGGAGGGGGCATCCACAACTTCTCTGGGCAACCTGTGCCAGTGTCTCACCACCCTCACAGGAAAGAATTTCCTCCTGATATCCGATCTAAATCTATCCTTTTTTAATTTGAAACGATTTCCCCTCATCCTATCACTCCATGCCCTTGTAAAAAGTCCCTCTCCAGCTTTCCTGTTAGGCCCCCTTCAGGTACTGGAAAGCTGCTATGAGGTCTCCTATATTTAAGTCTAAGAAGTAACAGCTGTGTTTTAAAGGTGTTAGGTTAGTGAAATCAATGGAAGATGGCTAAAACACCTCTTAATTGGGCTCTTACATCATAATAAAGGATGCAAGATAACTTTCTTTTGTAAAATATTTTCAGAGCAATTACTATATTATTTTTATTCTAACAAGTAAAGAGATTTCAAGTCAAGGTGAAGGGTTGTACTAGAGGCATTGTGAGAGAGGCAGACCAAATGGGGACAAATATCTCTAAAACTTGCTGACTGTTTCATCTCTAGGAAAGAGGGATTGCAGACTGATGGCTTCTGATAGGAGCCACAGCTCAGGGATGTGGTATGTGAATGTTCTAGGAGCCAAAATGTTCTTTGACATCTCTGCCAAAAAATGACCGTTATTATGATCTGCATAGCACAGATCATGGAACTTCAACTAACAATCCCAGGATAAGAGATGGTGTCTTTTAAAAATGGACCTAGTCTTGATTTAAAGAGGATGAATGAGAATGTATTGTATTCTTTGATAGTCTGTTTCAGTGGTTAATTATTCTCACTGTCAAAAATGCATGTCTTTTTTTCTTGTTTGGATATATGCTAATTTCAAACAGGTTTTTGGTTTTGATTGTGCAATTAAAAAACTGTGGAGAAATCTACAAAGCACTTTAGACAAATGGAAATTCTGAAATACTTCTTTATTATAAAACTTCACAATTGTATAATTATGATAAAACTGTTTTTCACCTCTCCTTTTAGCTGGCTTGTAATGATTTTTGAAAAAATTGGCATTTTAAAGCTATAATTAGGAAGTAAAGATGTAAGACATTTTTATTTCTACAAAATAAGCGTAGATTTTATTTTAATTGGGAAAAATTAGTAGTTTATTATCAGCTTAGCTGTTATAAGGCCACAGCTTTTGCCAATCAAAATGGGATGGCACTAAGTGTGAGATAAACCATTCTCAGACAGCCCCGAAAAAAGCTAGTCTCAGAGCCTCACTTCTCAAAGAATAAAACAGAGAAAAAATTAAGTTATAACAGTTTAAGACCCATATGCTGTATACCCTTTCCCCACATCCATGATCCTACATCACATCTCTGGCCATCTGTGAGAGTGCTCTGTGAGCTTTTGGCAGAGATGTTGCTGCCTGCCAGCACAAAACACGCACAGCCCATGTCACCATATGCGGCTGCCTCCTGTTCTAGGCAAAGCAGGATCTCTTAGGGAAACTACTTAAGGATCACAAGAAGGTGTGGAGATCAGCCATGCATGGTGGTGATAGTGGTGGTTCAGAGTAGAGCCTGCACAAAGCTGGAGTAAAATGGGCCCACATGATGGGATATACACCTGCCAGCAGTGGCATGACATCGACCTCTGCCTTCTGCAGGTTGTGGCTGGTTTGGTATGCTGTCTGGTGTCTATTTATTATTATGTCTTCTCTCACCAAAGCCCAGCCTTATGTCCTCAAGTGTATGTCCTAGCATATCTTGTATGAAAGGTCTGTGTGTATTTTCTTTGCTCTTCACACACATTATCAACACTGAGAGCTTGCAGTGTCTCAGAGTAGAGCGGAACTCTGTGAATTTAGCAGAATCTTCCTCTCTGGATTAAAACCAGTTATGGACATATATAGGGCATGTAGTTTGGACCAAATGTAGTTTGTAATGCTCACCTCTTTCCTTGCAGTTGCTCAAGAGGTAGCAGAGAACTAACCAGCAGAATGGGAAGCAAGAATCTACTTGGCCAGAGGTATTTCTTTAGTTTCTTAATCTTCTGTGGCAGCTTAGATGCGCTGCAGCTCAAGCTCTTCCAGCAAGCTGTCCATTCAACATGTGGGAAAAAATTATAGGGGAGCTCGCAAGTGAAATGTCAGGAAAGAACCATATCATTTGGCACTTTTGTGAAGGTGTCTTGTGGTTTTGGGTGCTCGGCTGAAATATAATATGGGCCAGGCATCTTTGATGGGCACAAGAGTTTCTTTTGGTAATATTATCTGTGGTGTCTCACACATGATGTAGTTACTTCACAGTCAACAGGGCACAGTGGGTTATGACATAGCACAGAACTTGCCCCTGCAGTGTCTGCACAGAAGGAGCTACCGCTGTTCTCACACCTGGGTAAATCAAGATACTTTCCAAGAGTTAGGATGTTGACTAGTATAGAATTAGGACAAATAAGATCATGTAGTGAATAGTGATTGCAAAACTCTTGAATTATTAGTTTACACTGAGATGTACCAGAATAAATTGAAGTTTGCATCACTGTTTTCAAAGCAGTTTGATCTTAGATATTGTAACTGCTACTAATTCCATAGTAAGCCAAGATAAATGAGAATGAAATTTACAAGTGGTTTGTTTAAATGTTATTTTTTCATTTATTGTTATTTTATTTCAAAATATTGTTGCATTCTGCAGTGCTCAGAAAGTTATTTTATGAAAGTATTATCTTGTTACTGTGAGATGTGCTTGTGAGTCACACCGCAGTGAGAAAAACAATGCTATATTTGTCAGCCCAGCAGAACTGATGTAGCTATAGAACAGAGCTGTATTCCAGGCACTGCATGAATCTTTAACAAGGCTATCAGTGCTCCACCTAGATGCTGTCATTATGGTCATATTAGGAATAACAGCTAAAACTGTACAGATATACGGCTTCCAAATCGTTATTGCTGTTGCTGATGTACTAGATTTGGCAGAAAAACCACAAATCTAATTTTAAATGTCCAACACGGTCAAGCTGACTTACCAGTGGAAAAAAAATTGCTTTTGACCTTGTAAAGAGGGCACGTAATTTTCGTGTGTGAATTTATTCAAATGCTGCATTTTCAAATACCATATATGCACCTGAAGTTGCAAACTGTTGGAGTAAGAATATAAGAGGAAACTAAGAATGCCTGGTGTGTAAAATGACACAAGTTTCTTAGGTCTCATATATTATTTTCACAGTATCACTACCATTAGCCTCAATCATTTTTAGTCCACCACACCAGAGAAGTGAGTTAGACAAAATGAGTAAGTGAATTCTCCATCATTCACTTCTTTGTTATTGTGAGGATCAATAAATGCCTGTTCAGAGGAACTGAGGTTAAGCCACTCATTAATTCCGCCTCCCAGAGATTCCAAAAAATTTTTTCCTTTCCTTTGTCATCACCTTTAAAGAATGCAAAACAATGGAAAGTGGTGATAATCCAGAAAAGAACTAGATGGAAGATTAAGCAAGTATTTGTACGGGGAAAACTCAGTGTTTGTTGAACAGGTCCTCTTATAATTTGTGGTTGGGCTACTTGTAGCACTATTTTTCTTGGCAATGTTTTTGCTCAAGGACCTGATTTCTCTCTGTGCTTAGGATGGGTTTTTTTCCAAAGATTTGTATTGTATTGTCGGTATTGACAGACAAAAAATTGTGTCCTTGATGTATATGACATTTAACAACATATGATAATACGGAATAACAAACTTGGAATAGAGACAAAGGAATCATAGAATCATAGAATCATTATGGTTGGAAGGGACCTCCAGGGTCATCAAGTCCAACCTTTATCCCATCATATTCCTAACCATTAGACCATTAGACCATGGCCTCAAGTGCCTCATCAACCCGTTTTTTGAACACCCCCAGGGACGGTGACTCCACCACCTCCCTGGGCAGCCTATTCCAGTGCCTAACCACCCTCTCAGTAAAGAACTTCTTCCTAATATCCAACCTAAACTTCCCCTGACGGAACTTGAGGCCGTTTCCTCTCGTCCTGTCATTAGCAATTTGGGAGAAGAGACCAACACCAGCCTCACTACAACCTCCTTTTAGGTAGTCAGAGCACTGGAACAGGCTGCCCAGAGAGGTTGTGGAGTCTCCTTCTCTGGAGACATTCAAAACCCGCCTGGATGCGTTCCTGTGTGATGTACTCTAGATGACCCTGCTCTGGCAGGGGGGGTGGACTAGATGATCTTTCGAGGTCCCTTCCAACCCCTTAGATTCTGTGATTCTGTGATTCTGTGATA
>VZRW01012448.1:86313-128280 GCA_013398125.1 Aegotheles bennettii
GCACTTACCCTTGTTAAACCTCATGCAATTGGCCTCAGCCCATCGCTCCAGCCTGTCCAAATCCCACTGCAGAGCCTCCCTACCCTCAGGCAGATCGACACTCCCACTCAATTTTGTGTCATCCACAAATTTACTGAGGGTGCATTTGATCCCCTCATCCAGGTCATCGATAAAGACATTAAACAAGACTGGCCCCAAGACCGAGCCCTGAGGGACACCGCTTGTGACCGGTCTCCATCTGGATATAACTCCATTCACCACCACTCTCTGGGCTCGGCCATCCAGCCAGTTTTTAACCCAGTGAAGAGTCCACCTGTCTAGACCATGAGCCGCCAACTTCTGCAGCAGAATGCTGTGGGGGACAGTGTCAAATGCCTTCCTGAAATCCAGGACAACAACATCCACTGCTTTTCCCTCATCCACTAGGCGGGTCACCTGATCATAGAAGGAGATCAGGTTGGTTAAACAGGACTTGCCCTTCGTGAACTCATGCTGGATAGACCTGATCCCCCTGTTGTCCTGCACTTGCCGTGTGATCTCCCCCAAGATGAACCTTTCCATAATCTTCCCTGGCACCGAGGTCAGGCTGACAGGCTGAATGCTCAATGCATCAGATCAAATTCAATAAAGCTGCTCAGAACAGCTCAGAATGGTTTGTTTATGCATACAAATATTATAGTTATATACTATATATACTATGCTATAGTTTGTCTTATTTTATCTGTCTTTTTAATAAAAAGGGAATTGGGCTCTAAGGTCCTTGAAACACCGAGGCATAGAGTGACTGTTACAACTCTTTCATCACCTGTAGCCAAAATACTTTCCCTTGTGATGCATATTGCAACCCTTTTATGCTTTTCCAGACAGACTTTCAGCACTGAGACTCGCAACAGCAGGTGCTTCAGCTGTTTGAACAGTAATGTACAGAGCGGCTATCAGGAAGGTCTGCCTCTGTTTGATTTTGTGTTTATTTTGGCAAAGTCCCTAGTGTGTTAGTGTTTGTTACTCTAAAACAACTTTAAAACTTGCTTGGGATTAAAGCATTCGAGGTATGCATGAACAGATATATATCTGTGCTGGAATACAACTCTGGTTCAGAAATAGGGTAACTACCTATGCCTGAGCTAATAACCCACCTCAGAATATGAACAAATCTTTATTTGGTTTCCGCCCATCTACTCAGATGTGACAGAAATTGTCATTCAGACCAGGGTCCACCTGGAACACCAGCAAAATATGTAAGTTGCTAACTGAACCCAGCTAACCACATAAAAGGATGCTCCAGTATGAAGAGGGGAAGGAAGCGTGCAGCTGGTGCTGTGAGGAGAAGGCAACATGCTTTTCCAGCAGCAATTTGCTATAAAATCAGCTGTCAGCATGCATCCTAACAACATAATATAAATTGAGAGATTTAGTGCAAGGTAACATTATAAACTAAACATTAAAAATAAATGCATAAAAGGCCTTAATGAAAAATTATTATACTTTCTTCAAAATGGGTATTTTTAAAACCTTCAGGATTCCAGCTTTCCCATAGAAAGAATTTAAAGGGGTAGCTGTATTTTGCATTTTATTTCTGTGAGTGGTGAATTTGTGTTAAAGTCTAGTCACATACCCTCCAGGAGTGATAGAGAAGTATGTACAGATCTTCTTGTCTACATAATTCATTACACTACCAATCCTATTCTGTAATGTTAATGGGATACTGTACAAGACTACCACTGTATAGGAAACCACTCTTAAATCCATTCATCTCCTTTCCATCACAACCACAGGAAGAGAAAGACAATAGCAGGATGGATTTTATGTCTATTCAGTTACATTTTGTACACAAAGAGAATACAAATATATTGTTAGTCTTGGTCTTTATTAATTGCCTCACTGGCTATTGACTCAAGCTCGGATGGTATATTTTTCAAAAGCATTAATAACCTCTTTGTGTTCTAGGCCAGTCTTCCTCAGTCTTTTCGGGATGATGATTCCTTATTTCAAGTCAATTATTACAACCACCCTTCCAACATTTATTGTAGAGCAAGAGTAAAAAACGTTTACACACAGTAATAGCAGTGAGCTGGATTAATTCAGTGTGTTTTGAAAGAATGACTCCATCCATACCTAAAAATCAACCAGAAATTACATGTCTGGGGCCTCTGTACCATTACTGCCTCCATGTGGGACATGACGCACCTGTGCCCAAGAAGGTGCCCAGCTTTCTTACCCACACAGGAGACCAAAGTAGATGTCATGCATCCAGCCCTTGTCCCAGTTGAGACAAGAAAGGAGATTTGCTAAGGAGAGCTAGGGAGTTCTACACAGTCCAGCATTTTGGTTTTAGCCAGGAAACACTGGTCTTTTAAAGCTGAAGTCCTACGGGGGCTGAAATAGCAAGAAAGGGTGACTTGTGGCAGGTGAGAGGAGCAGATCTCAGGTACCTTGAGGGTTTTGACATCCTGAGTTATTTTGGGATTTCTTTTCTTCGACATGGATTCTACTCATACTTTCTACTCTTTGCAAATCCACTAATACTGCAGTCACAAAGTATTACAGGGTAATGATGACACAGTACTGGTGCTCCAGGCAAATGGTGACTGCTGGCTGGGGGAGTATTTGATGTCTGATTCTGCAGTTCTACCCCTACTCAAAGAGTCCAGCATTTTCATTGGAAACCACACATACATGCAGGTTGAGTCGCAAATGCGGTGCCTTGTTTCTTTGCACCTCAGGCTTCCACTGACCTTTTGATTTTGTGGAATCTCATAAATTCTCTTCCTCTAGGCCAATACTTCTGACACCAAATCACCTTTGCAAGTCAGAATCTATTTCTGCACTTGAATTCTTCTCCATTTGAAGCCATTACAGGGCAGTTTAGTCACCTGCCAGCCTTTTAAAAGCAAAGTAATGTTAGTTCAATACAAAAGCATATTGGAGAAGTAACAGCTTTCCATATCTGAAATAATGGGCAGCCAGTGCCCAAGCTTGTATTAAAACCTGGATAAAACAGCTGAAGAGACTACAGGCACTCTGCAGTCTGTCCAAGAAGGCAGTTGGATCCAGCTAGGCTTACTGGTTTTGTTCATGTTTCTGGACCTTCTCTGGTTCCCACGAAGATAGAAAGGAGCCCTGTTCTGTCATTGTACATTCAACAAAATTCACCAGGCTGGGCAATCTGCTGGTACTGAGATAGTTCCTGTGTCCTAATTATACTGGACCCATATTAACAGTGTCCTTGCAGGAAAAGTAGAAAATATTGTAGAGCATGAGAAAAGTTAGTGGAGCAACATGGAAACAGGTCAGGTCCTACACAGCCAGAGCAAATAAACATAGTAGGAACAAGCTTGATTCCAGGGAGATCAGCTGGGTGTTGTGTGATGTTTTTAAGTGTTTCCAGCTCTGAAAGTGCCTCGCAGGTTTGCATGAGCTCATTCCTCATGGAGCCAGATGGGTTTCTTCATTCCACTTCTGAGCCATATGGAAAGCAGTCAAAACCTTCCCAAACCCACAAGCCAGGATTGGGAAGGGATGGTCTTCCACACCTGCATGAACTAAACAGTCACCTGCATCTGAGTCATCAACAATCCACAGCCACAATTATACACCATCATGGATACAAGTATCTCGAGACAATTTATAAAATCCATAATTCATTAAGTTGTCTCTTATATTTTATGTTCTGATAAATCCAAAGGGCTTCAAATATGACTGCATGGCCTCTTTGTCTCAGTCTCATGTATCCATGAGGCAGAATACAAATTAATGTATCTTTAGAATTTCACTTAGATAAAGGTAGGTGCTTCATCTTCAGGAAGGTGAGTTTCTGTGACCTTTCAAAATGCTTGCTATTGTCCATCTCTGGCTGTGGAGGTTCACCCTTATTTACCTCCTTCTGCCTTTAGAAACTGCAGTAAGTCTTCCTTGTTGTGGCCACCCAGACAGCAATGTTAGGATTTGCAAGCCTCTGGAGGTATGTTTGTAACACTGTGCTTATGGTGTCTTTAAGTAGTCTTGGAGTCTGCAACACAGGTTTCACATGTATTCAGGAACATTTCACTCAGGCATCCATGTACTTCAAATTTCTGCTTTAAATTGGAAGTACAATTCATGGGGTGTGGTCTTCAAAGTAATTCCCATTTTTATCAGGTCAGTTGTTTAGTTTAGCACTGTATTGCTCTCTGTAAGGGAAACCTAATATGGCACTGTTTAAAACAAATTCAGATATAGTGGAAAAGTATATCAGTGTTTCCAAGATAAGGAGAAGTACAGTTTCACATGCAATATTTGTACTCACACTTATTTTCTGCCCATGAAATAGCAGTAGGTCAAAAGACAGATAAAATCACTTAAAGTGAATAAGTCGCAGTTCCTTCGTGATTGTTATCTTCTGTCCGGAAACACCACCTAAAGTTCATGGTATAATGTTGCATTATTATGGTGGTTTTGCATAGATATTGTGTTGCATTAGACAATAAAAATACTGAAAATATTCCTTATTGATTTCTTGCTCACTGTAACTGTTTTCTACTGAAGAATGGAGTACAAAAATAAAATAGGATTATATGCTACAGAAAATTGCTTATCTGAAATCAGTTTACTGCTAAAAAGTGTATTATTCCAGCAGTTTGCGTAGTTGCCATGTCACAGAGTGACACATTTTGGAAAACATCATCCAAGCTAGTGTTTGCATTACGTCTCTAGGGGATTTCAGAAAACGAAAATAAAAGTAGATCTATGGGGTTGGTTTTATTCTATTTGATAGGCTGATTGAAGTAAAGATAAAAAACTAAAAATTACTATTTTTATTTGTCTGTAATTTTTAAAGATCTTTGTTTTAATTAGGCTAGTAGAAGCTTTATCATGACAAATTTTCTGTATCCAAAAGGTCTTCAAA
This sequence comes from Aegotheles bennettii, assembly GCA_013398125.1. Taxonomy (NCBI): domain Eukaryota; kingdom Metazoa; phylum Chordata; class Aves; order Caprimulgiformes; family Aegothelidae; genus Aegotheles; species Aegotheles bennettii. The sequence continues at coordinate 91,199 of VZRW01012448.1, forward strand.
ATATTTAAAATCAATAAAACAAAATAAGGAACTGGACCATAAGATATAAATACAGTATCTATAGATGAAACATGAAACATAGAAATACATGCATAGAGGAGACATAAAATTTGCCATAAAATATGATTAACCCAGTTTCAAGAAAATATTCATAAGTGATGATTTCATTAGTGAGCTATGGGGATTTTCACACGAGTGAGGAAATCATGTATAATGGTTACTTATTACATACCTTATTTATTGATAAGGCATCTTTAAAAAATTTTGTCTTCAATTAGGTTGGGACTAGTAAAACAAAAATAACCAAAAGACAGAAGATTCCCCAGAATTTCAATTTTTTTTATTCCATTATTTCTTTTCACTAAAATAAAAGTTTGTCAATGCGAAGTTAAGAAAACAAATCAACAACAAAAATCCCTAAAACCCAAACTCTTGTCATGTTTCACAGATAAATAGAATGAAAGTATGCTGATTTTAGAAGTTATTTGGTAAGGACAAAAGCAACATGTCTGCATAATGTCTCCACAAGCTTTTTCAGCATCAAGGTTTCAACTTCTAAAGTAGACATTTATGGCAGTAAAACCAGGATATGAATCTACAGTATCATTACGTGGGCAAAACTGAACGCTCACACACATAAAACACACACCCCATTTTGTATGTACTAAGGAATAGTTTCTGATCAGTAAAACTAATAAAAAATTATGTCTATTATTTCTTTGGAACTGAAGAACAAGATAAATGTGCAGAAATTCCTGAGAAGAGTTGAAAGCTGTGAAAACATCTGTCCTCAAACTCTACTGAGTGAGGGCTGCTGATTATCAATAACACAAATGTTGAGTTCTCAACCTCAATAACAAGATGCTTGAGGTACTCTGAGATACTCCATTAGCATACTCTCCTCTGATTACAGCTAGCATCTGAAGTTGATTTCCCCACCAAGCCCCCCATCCCACCTCTGGTTCAGTGCGAATATTTACAAATGAAAAAGGGGAATCTTGATTTATTTTTTTTCTTTACACTTCCATTACATGGCATCTTTGTGCCATTAAAAATTCTAGATGAAACTAGTCAAATGTGGAAACTCATAATTTTTTAATAAAATAAAAATGGAATATCAAGAGTTGTATTAACATTCTTGGTAAAATTCAGAGCAAGAGACTATTCTAGAAACCGTGAGATTCTTTTTGGAAACATACAGTTGTGAACATTGCTGATGTGTCATGTTTTATTGTTCTAAGAATTTCTAAAAAATGTCAAGGTATATGCTGGGGCAATTTTTCTCCGAATACAGTTTTCCTTTTACCAATAATATCAATAAAATGAATATTTTAAAACAATTTTGACTGCATTAATATTTTGTTTTCATTAATGTGAGTTCTAACAAAATCTATGGTGTTTTGATAATGTCGTTAAACTTGAAATACAAAAGAACCTTTCATAATAAATCTCACATTATACCCTCAGCAGGCAGAATACAGTTTGGGCTAGCTTGCTCTTCTCCTAATGGAGGGAAATGCTTTCTCTGTGTAGTCCCTCTTCTCACATTTCTGTCTTAAAAATAGAAGCAATAAAGTTGTGATATGCCAGTAATACTCATCAGGCCAAACCTAGAATAATTCACACTGTGGATTAAATTTCTAGATATTGAAAATTAATGTAAAATTCTGACACTAAGTAACACTCACAGCATCATATTTGTATCTGAAATGTCCCGACTAGAAGAAGTGATGTGATCCACTTGCTGATCTCCATCCTGATGGATAACACATAAGACTTTCTGGTTAGTGAAACAGGTAACTCAGCTACCTGCTTCAGGGAATGTGTCTGGCTGCTTACATTTCATATTTTCCAGGCATGGAAACCCAAAAATTAATTCCTAAGTGGGAAAAAAAATATAAAAATGTGCCGCTTTTTGCATGCCACTTTATATGAACAGCCTGGCACATTTTTTAAATTTTAGTGACATTTTCTGCAATACAGCATGTACTACAGGGAAAGTAACAGCCTTTTTCATATATAATCGGTACTGTACCAAGCCAGTTCAAACACAAGTCACACTAACAATACTTTGAGATGGCGGCACATTATGCATTCTGGAAATTCTAATTTTATGTAAATTTGGGAAATGTATGCATGTGCCAGGGTTGCTCTTTGTTCATGCACTGTTTTAGCATGTCTAAGTAGGAGAGGCTGCCATACAACATGGGTTGCAAAACAGCAGATGGGGGTGATTTAGTCTCTGAGGAACTCTAATTTCCTCTGAAAAAGTACTCAGGTTTGTTATTTTATTACTATGGGGAAATATATATTTTAAAATACGTTAACAGTCAGTGCTTGCCTAGTTGAAAAATATCTCAGAATACCTTTAAGAAATAGTTCTCTATGTGGACACTAATTCCTCTGCAGGAGTCCACTGCAAAAATGGATTAAGTTAAACTGGAAAAAAACCCTGAAGTCTTAGTGCTGAAGAGCATCTACATGGAGACTTAGAGCACAGCAGTTATTGAGCTTGAAATTCATGCCTAGACATATTTTGTTTTAACTTCCCCATATAGACAGACCCACATTTTATTACCTCCAGATGGAGTTATGAAATGCTACTATTTCTTTCTGCATTTACTGAGAAAATTCTACACTGAAGACTGATAGGGGTGACAAAACTCTGCAGTCAGAGCTTGAATAGTGCATCCCTGAAATACTCATTTCATGCAGATTTAGAAAATAAATACATTTACAATGGTTTCCTCTTTGTTCTGCCACTGTTCTGGCATGTCAGATTAGTGGTAGATGCCACACAGCAGGAGCTAGGGAATTCTGTCTGAAAAAAAGATGAGGTTTAGAGTCATTTTAGTCCCTGTCAGGACCAGAGTTCCCAAGTAAAGGGACACATTTAATACTGTTGTAATCAGGATATTTTAAACATTTAAAGGGTTCATGTTTGTATTGTCAGATTATTTGCTCGAGTTTCATACCCGAGCAACTGTGTGCATGTCATAGGGGTGTAGGAGGAAGGAGGCTTGTATTTACTGCCCTCTCTTCCATTACTTCAACCTCAAAAAGATTTGTGGCTAACATAACTTTGATGTATAAACTAAAATTGATATTCCTGAAATCCTTGTTTTGGTTATTAACTTTCAGATGTAAAATGCAAAGGTAACTCTAAGTCTTGTTGGCAGTAGGATAATTCACCACTCATCTGAGTTTGTGCAAAAGTGCAATCCCCATGATTTTTACCTTACAAATTCACAGTGTTTAGGAAAAGTGGTTACATTGCAGTGTCTACAACCTGTGACTTGTCTAGAATGCCAAAACATATTTGCCTGTAGATACTATGTTCAACGGAAAATCCATGATCTGCTTGTATTCAACTTGGATTTTTTGAACATACAACTAAGCAGCAAGAATCTGTTGCATTTCTTTGAAAAATACTGGTTGCAATGAAAAAAAAATAATGCTGAAATACTGTCCATGGAGCAATGACAAAATTCTGTATGGTAATGAACCTTTAGTAATTAACAGGCTGGCATGGGTTGGCAAAGTTCCTCTGCTCAACATTTATTGGACTTCCAACTTTGAATCCGTGTATTCATTTGAACACTTTTGAGCTCCATTTACTCAGGGCAGCCTTATGAGATTGTCCTTTTCCTTGGCCTCTGGCTTATATCTAGGCTTATGTCTTCCAAGTGAAACCCAAATATACAAGCTTCTGAAGTCCCAGGAACAGGCCTGCTAAGTTTCCCCGGTGACAAATGCATTTCTTTCTCAGAATAACCCATTCATATAGGTTTTAAGTAAATGCATTCTAAGGAAATTAATTTTATTTTTCAGACCTCTAGGAACATAAATATGAAATCAGCTACCACATTTCAATCAAGCCACCTTATTTATAAAGAGAATATCATGTTTATCAACTATTGAGGTATGTGGGACTATTATTATCTTTCTTTCTACACACATATGTGTATCAGCAGCATCCTGATCTTGGATCTTACATTCTGTTGGATGCAAAGACCCAACTACTCTTATTCTGTTCAACTATGAAGGAATAGTGAGCTTACATTGGATCAGAGAGAGAGAGAGATTCAATTTGTGGGATATGGAAGTCTCTTCATTTTTAGTTTTCTTTGGAGAGGATTCTGTTTCATCCTATCTGTCGCTCCTTATAAATCATGTCACAAATTTGAAATCTGAAGCTTGCTGCCGTTAGTATTTGAGCCTAATGTCAAAATACTTCGCTGCTTTACCTGTGAAGTAGACAATCTATATTGAATGCCCTTGAAACAGTCATTTTGGTAAACTCTGACCTTTTGCATGCAGAACAGTCTGGGTTCAGAAGCAGGGATAAACCAAATACTGTTAACATTCACTAGCACACTTTCTCACCCATGAAGTGAGAGTTAAAGTATTAGCTATTAAATTACCAGTGGGATTAAAATGGAAAACCCTGACTGCCCTTTAACAATCTGACAGTCTTGGGGTCAAAAAGGAAGAGGTGCAGAAGCTCTATTTGTCCAGGGGCAGCCGCAGCAACCTGATAATCTGCCCCATCAGGAAAGGCACAACCTATCCCATGAGAACTTCACTAACCACATCTTCCATGACACTTTAAATGCTAGTTTTGCATAGTCAGTAAATTATATTTTCGTATTTTCACAGTTGAGACGGTCTTGGATTCGGTCTTGGATTCAGTCTTGAGTCCAAACCTGGTAAGTTTACCAATGTGTAACTTCACTGTGTAGCTTTGCATAGCTAAATGTTTTCAACAAGTTTAGTGAAACTGTGGTTCGTGTTAATTCAGGGTCATGCATGATCCAAATAGACCATGGGGAGCATGAAACCTGAGGCTCCAGAATATGTAGATTATATTAAAGTTCCAAATATATTTTAGAACACAGATATAAGCTAAGAAGCTAGTAAATTTATATGACTGAAACAATGTAAGTATATACAAATAATCTTCCCATTTTAATAAGTGTTTATTCCACTCCAATTAATTACAAATATTTCCACAGCGGAATAGTGGATATAAAATAATTAAAATTTTATCTTGACACTTATATATACTTACATCTTGTATTAGTGACACTTTCTTTTTTCAATTACATTCTAGCATTTATTTCTTTCAGGCTACTTCTACAAAACCTGATGAAGTTTTGTCTTTTATATTTCAGCTCTTGTATCTATGTCCAGACTCAAAGATTCAAACAATCACTGCATGTCCTATTGATGCAGTAAAAATACATTTTTTAAAAAAAATGTATGCATTTAAAATTGTAGTGTATATTAGAGTTCCACTGAGGTTTTAGGCAGTGTTTGCACCTGTAAAAACTCAGATTCTGAGGAGATGGACTGTGGGAGAGTTCTTGCAGCCAGCACCAAAACATGCTGTATTCATACTCTGCTCATCTTCTCAGATGAAAATTGCAAAGAGGGGGTGACAGGGATGTGTGGATGTAATTGTAAAATTAGGCAAATACTGCTGTATTTTAGCACACACTGTCCCCTGCTGGGAATAATCATATTACTGGTAAAAATAATCTTTAAGTGCGGGTGTGTGTTCACCCTTACCATTCAAACAGGTAGGCTGGTAAGGCCTCCTTTGTTTTTCCCTCTCAGACAAAGCCATGGTATCCCTGACCCATCCCTTGATCACCATGATGCCAAGAATGTTAGCATTTTCATTTGTTGAGGATTTGACCCCATCAGAAGGAACTGCTGTATGCAGGATGGAGTTGAAGGCACTGAAGAGGCTCTCATGGGAGGAAAATGGCCTAGTTTGACCTTTCCATGGGGTGGGCTGCCATGTGCTTATCAGCATGTCTGATGTCCAGATTGGTTGCCCTAGGGAAAAGCTTCTCCTGGTAACAGTGATAGCCTGCTGGCTGCCCCTCACAACCCTCACTGAACTTCAGAACCATTTTATTTTTCATAAGATGTCAAATGCAAAGGAGTAGTCTCTGCAACAATTCCCTGTTTTATTGGAGAAATGAGAGATGAACATTTATGTTTTCCTCTTCTCCTCAGAGGTCAAAACCTTCCTTCCCCACCACAATGCAGAGCAGCAGGTGGTCAGTGAAAAGCAAAGTTCTCGGGCATGAGGGCAGCCTGGCTACCATGGCCTGGGGTCTGAGAAACACAATGGGGCTTCTGGCCTGACCATGACTCTGTGCCCATCCCCGTTCTTGCCTGTCTCCAGGTCCCTGGAACTTCCTGGCAAATGGTCTCCAAAGTTATTTCACTGCCCACGCTCTCAGCAACTGCACACCAAAACAGTTCTTTGGTGAATAACAGGATCAGTGTCATTAATACAAAGCTGACCCTGGTGGGAGTCAGAGGTATTTGTTTGTTTAGAAGATACAGTGGGTTTTTTGGGTGCATCTGGCTATTCAGTATATAACAGTTCTTTCGGTGCAGTTTTGCTAGACTTCATTAAGTTGTTCATAATTCTCTTTTTACTCTTTAAAATTTGACTTGTTAGCTCTATGTACATTAAGTAAATTCTTGCTGTTCATTTCTACCTGAAAGTATTGACATAAGAAGTTTTAGGGACTGAAGCCCCATACACCCTTCATTGAGAAATTTTCTATTTTGAACACTGAATTTCTGACATTCATGCGGCATTTACTACAAAACAGCATTGCAGCAAATATGATGACTCTCTGGTGAAGATCTTAACTAAAACATGTACGTCTTGACAGTTATTCAGCCTCTGTGTGACTTCCAGTAACCAAGAAAAAATTTTGTAGCTGCATTTTGTATTGACGTCCCTCTGTTTGTTAATTACCATTTTGTTTTATCTTTCTCGGCAGCTGTTTGTCTTCCCTTTAAGAGGGTAGACTGTATCAGAGGCTCAATGTGTTACCAAATATTTATTTTTCTTGGAACCTCAGAACTGAGTGTTTTGAATAAGAAAATTTTTCACTGAGAATCTGCTGTTCAGATTCTTTTTCAACACGGTATGTAGATAATATTAACAAACAAAAACCAAGAGAATAAAAAATGAAAAGAAAATGAAAATAGGGGAATAAAATCAGATTAAGTGCCATATAGGTTCATTTGGAAACTGGGTGTTCTATAACACTGTCCATATTGCAAGTCAAAGTATTAGACAAAATCTCTATTCAAAACCCATTGATGTTCTTTAATTAAAACTCCTTTAACGATTTTTCTTTCTTAAAAATATTAAGGACTTAGACAAAAGATTTTAGCCTCCACCAGGTTCACAGGGGAAACCTGAACAATAGAGAAGTGCTTATCAGGGCTAACAGCTTTGGTCCAGTGTCCTTTACTTACTGGTTCTCATCCACCTTGCCTTCAGCTCACATTATAAAAAAGATATGAGATAGAAGTGTTATTTTTCAATCTCAAAATCTAAGACATTGACCCCAAAAAAGTGGTCTTTGTGGAACATAGGGCACATCCATGTAGAAGGTGAGACTGGACTAAGTTCCTGTCCCTTATCCCAGCTGCTGGGAGGGTACCAAATTTGGGCTGGAAGCTGTACAACCACGCAGAGGGGACACTGTCCCCATGCTAATGTGCTGAAAGTGAGCTTATATGGGTGTGCATGCTTTTTTTATTCTATGTTCTCCTGGAGTTGGCTCATTCCAGAAGAAAAAGTGAAGTTTCACTGTAAACTACCCTAGGCTCTGGTGTTTAAAGTACCCTCCTGGGAACTAGGAGATGTGTTTCTTCACTGACTGGGGAAGCTCTGCATGCTTGATGCCTGAGGAACCTCAATGGTGAAAATGAAGGATAACCATGACACTCCTGTAACATAATCACGAGCCCCTGCACCCCAATTATCTCTCTTGCTTGGACATGAGTTTTGTTTTTAACAGAATTGGGTAGTTCAGGGTCTAAATTTTATGATGACTTTTATATGCAGCTATATATATACCCTGTGATCTGTGGACATGGCACCTCACCTATGACTTTCATTCTCCCTAACGTACAATAGCCTACAAAATTCGGCATTTACAGAGTTGGAGTTTTGAGGATGTAAGTTTGAATTTAGGGTATAAAATTTGAATTCACCAGAGTGGACACCTATATTTTTTTCTGGAAATAACACTGCCGTAACTCTAGTATACTGCACTCAGGTATAAAGATCTTAGGGAAACTTAGTTGTATTTTTTGCTAGTAGAGAAAATTAATATTACTACATTACATAAACAAAGCATGTTTCTGATTCATTGATTTCAAAATATATTAAGCAGAAGTAATATACTTCACTTGACTTGAAAGTCACTGTATAGAAAAACAGGCTGTGGGAAACAAGAAAATGCATTTACTACCATTTTGTGAAATAGAAAAGTTTAGAGGATTTTCAAAGGTACAGTCAGAATCTTGATACTCAGCTGTCGCTTGTGGTTTTAAAGTCCCTCCCTCGTGATGAGCAGTTGCCTTCAGGACAGCCAAGGAACTGGGTCTCCTTCCACTCTAATGACTACCTGCCTGTGCTTTAGGCAAAGGACAGGGGAGGCAGCATGATGTGAGTCACTTCTCATCCCAACTGCCTAACTTCTTTATTTTTATTACAAATATTTTTGAAGTGAAAATGTCCATGTGAGAAAGCCATCACAAGCTGGCTGGTCACTAGCAACAGAAGCGTGGATGCTCTGCTGTCCTGCTCAACTTCCCCTGTTTCATTCAAAGCTTAAAGAAAGAATGTGCTTTTTCACATCTTCTGAACCTACAGATTTTGAAGAAAAAATTGCCAACATAAAATCATAGAAAAAATGTCACCTTTGGAGTAGTTTCCTTTCAGTTTAAGCTAGACTAGAGAGCACGGAAAATGAGCAGTTAGTTGTAGGAGAGGTATCACGCTGATCCCACTCTCTTGTTGCTTTTACTGAAGAAAAGATTTTAATCAAGAAATGCATGTGATGTTTAGACTTTAACTACAACACCTCTCAAGTGTAATGTAACCCTAAAGAATAACATTTGCATCTGTTTTCCTAAGCACTGTATTGGTTAGTACAATGATATCTATATAACTAAATATATAGAAGGATGTTTTAAATTAAGTTTTAAAACAGTTTGAGTTTCAGTAATTGAACCACATTAACTATGTAAACAATATCAAAACATCTTTACAAGATAATTATTCTGATATCGAGACAGTACTTTGTATTTTTTACCTCTCACTCTCAACAACATGCAATGGTGACAACATTAGGGCATGCATTACACTGATTTTCTTCCTCTGCCATGTGTTGATGATATCTGGAAACTGTTGAGACTGGTGGAAAACACTCTTACCTTTGCTGTCAGGTTCATGATGATTTTAGCCATTGATAACAGAAATAAATCACATTATTTGAATCAGCTTATTATATTTAAGTACAGGTCAATAAAGATTCCCAGCAGTATTGAATGGCTCTCAGAGCAACTGGAGGTTTTTTACTGGTTTATATAAACATATGTTTATATAAAACATCTGAATTATCCAAACCTCTTTCTCATGCATATTAGGACAGAGACTATAAAAGTATGATTTCCCGTGAAGTAATTTACCACTTTTGCCCTTTTTCAGAGCTGAATAGAAAAGATACACCATGCTGTGTGATCTGGTAGGTTAAAAAGCAACACCATTATTTACCCTAATAAAGATTTCAGCCTACACTTGTTTTGTGGGTGAGCAGTTATTTTGAGCCAGTCTTTTCAGTCATCTCATAAGCACAGTACATACAGAAGCAGTCACTTGATTGAAAATGAATGTTTATATCACAGAAAAATAATGTATTTGTATACACTGGAATATGAGACACTGTAAGAATGTCATCCTTCCAGATGCTGCTAGTTCTAATTATTTGTTTCAAGGAAAGCCACTATACTTGACCAAGTCTGGAGTCTTAACTAAGCTGAATAAACCGGCTGTGAATCCAATGCTTTTTGGCTCATACTGAACTGTCTGATTTAGGTCCTGCAGGGTACAGTGTTACTTTGCTTGGTGAGTTGAATAATTATTTATATCTCGGTGAACACTAATTCCACCCCTTATCTAACTTTACACAGACTGTCAAGTTAGCAGTTCCTGAAGAGATCAGTTGGGCAATGTTGTCCCACATGGTGGGTCAGGGTCCAGCTGCCTTTTTCTCATTCTATGGGGATGGCTTGAAAGTGCTGGAACAATGGTTTTACACCACATTGATTTTATAATCCCTAATCTAATGTCTCCAGGGGGGACTATAATTCTATGTAACAGGCATAAAACAAAGAGATAAATGTTAAAGTTCCTAATGAAAATAGGGGCATCAAGGACCCACTGATGGTCTCTGTATTTATTTTCAGGCTAGTGATTCACGCTGCCTGCGTAAATTATTTTTTAAAAAGCATGTTTCTTGGAACAGCACAGTACAAATAATGTACATAGCATGGTGCCAAGGTTTGTCAGGTTGCTAAATTGAACCCACATTGATTCCACATTAATCAACTTTATACAATTTAGTGATGCTGTACAGTAGTACTTTATGAAAGAGTATTTATACCTAAGCTACGCACTGAGGCACTGAGGCGTGAGGCTGAATTTATGCCATTGAGTTTCACATACTCCTACAGATATAGTCTAGAGAATCTTATTTTGACTTGGAATGTGAAGTTATCAAAGAATAAGGAAATTATCTGAAGTCTCAATTCATAAAATACTCATGTCTTCTGTCTACAACTCCATAGTCATTTCAGGGTACAGCAGCAGTGCATGTTTTCATTTTATGCTAGAAGCATGCACAACTCCAATAAATGATCTGAATGAAAATGAAAATGAAATAATAATAATAATAATAATAATAGGCTTTAACAAAGGGAAAGTGGACACTGAACTCCACAAAAACCATAGTGTTACTATAATTTTTCTAATTTGTCAAAATACTCTTTGAATTCCTGCTGCTGATCTCCAGCATCCCTACAGCACTTCCAGTATTGTGTGGTCTATGGATTTAATAAGCAACCTCTCTTTTCCATCATTCAGGTCATTAAGGAAAATACTGAAAAGTAACAGAACAAGACAGATCCCTGTGCAAGCCCACTCCTCAAATTCTTTCAGTCCTGATAGTAAAACACTAGTAAAACACTCTCCAAATATAGTTTTTCATTCATAACATAGTAGTTTCATGAAACCTATGTTTTCCTATCTGGATTTTAATATTATTATGTGAATTAAGTTTTAAAAAGCCATACTAAAGTCAAGGTATGTGACATTCACTGTTCTCTGCTGTACTCTGTTACTTTATGCTGTCATACAGGGCAATTAGAATGGTTTGACTCAATTTGCTTTTGACAAATCCATACTGGTTGTTACTGATCTTAATTATTTCTAGATATTTACTCATCATTTGCTTGCTTATTTGTGCCTACAATTTTTTTGGTCATTGAAGGAAAATTGCCTGTAACTAATTTTCTAATTTTACAACTTCTTTTCTGCTCTTTTTTAGAGATGATCACTACAGCTGTATTCTTTTAATGTTCTGGGACTTCCCTAGGGCTCCAGAGATTTTTGGAAATAATGACTCTACTATTGCTTCATCTGGTTCTCTTAAGTGCCTGATTTTTATTTGGTTCAGCTGGTTGGAAAATATTGAATTTATCCACATATTCACTAACTTCACCTGTTGTGGGAGTAAATGCAATACTGCCCTAGCTTGTACCCATGTCCAGCTTATGACATTTACTGTCCTCATAACAGAGATGTCAAAAACTGATGTGTGGTTGTGCTTTGGAGAGTTCTGTATGTGGTCCAGTGTATTAGTTTAAACCATAAATGAGGGTAAGCTCTGCTATTATTCTGAATTGTGAGCTGCAGCAGCCAGGTTAAGAGCACAGGGGTTAAGCAGCCAGGTGATCAGCAGGCCAGCCTTTCCCACATACCAACACCAGGCTCCTAGAGAACATGTACTTACATCAGCAGAAGGACTTTTGATGTTGAAAACCCTACACAGGATGTAGCCAGAAAAAGGAACTTTTTTTACATGATATTTTTCCTGTATTGTGGCATTTGGAGTCTGCAGGTAGACTTGTGTTCGTTAGCCAGTGGAATTATTGAGGCTGAAGTTGTTGGTGTGGTCCTGCCCCAGGCCCTGTCCCAGACCTGAAGGCTGAAAAATGGTGCTTGAATTAGGAAATCCAAATTCAGGAGACTCAGAGCCTCTGTGTTGTAAGCAATGGTAGATTGCATTGCTCTTTTTAACCCCAGTTCCCCAACTGTAAATTTAAGGTACTGATACTTTGCCTCTTGTTAATGTGTCTAAGATGTTCAGGTACAGATTATCAAATAATAGACTGACAGACAATTTGGGTAAAAGCTTATTTTGCTGTTCTATTGAATCTGTATCTTGTGTGATCATTTGAGACTCAGCTGATCTCTCTGATTTTATTGCATGGCATTATCACCTTAGTTTAACACTCAGAAGTCCTGAGCCTTGCCTTTCCTTATAAGCAAGAAATTTGAATAAATTTATATCATAAACCTACTTTACAAAATATGTGTCCATGACTTGCACTTGTGATACTGTCACAGTTTGTTGAACATAGCATATACGTATGCTAGTCTGAAAATTATTAGTTGAGCATAAATGGTGGACTAGCAGGAAAAATCAAACTTCTTCTGAAAAAAAAATCTGAATTTGAGAATTAAAAGAAAGTAAAATCATTCCTGAAAGAGCATTTGGTGCCATTGAACTTTGTAGCTGTTCTGTGGGAACAGAGTGAAAAGATGTCTGGGATCCTTTCATCCCCATAACAGTAGAAACAGTTATGCTTTGTATAGAACAATTAAGGTCTCATCAGACATGAGAGAAGGATCTTTGGTGAATGCACAACCCCCTGCTGAAGCCCAGCCACAAGCAGGCCCAGGGGCACAATCCATACAAGTTGAGCAAGGGTGATGCCCTTATCCTAGGGCCATAGCACAGAGCCTGGTCCCCTGGCTAGATTTGTCCCCTGTGGATGTGTGCAACAGGAATGTCTCCACTGCTCAATGCATCTATGTGCATATTGATGCTCCAATTAAAAAAAAGAAAAGCCTCTGAGGCCCAAAGGGACCATGTTGATTAGTCAGGCTAACAGCTAAAATCTAGGCTTAACATATCTCAACCCAAAATTTCTCCATGAAGCCCACAGTTGTTCATTATCTACACATCCTTTTGTGCATTTTAATGGATTTTCAGAGTCAGCTTGAGGACAGTACTGAACAGGCTCTGAAGAGTCAAAGGAGCTTCCTCAAAGAAACAGTTTTCTTCTCTTATCTTCTCTGTGCTCTGGATCATCTAACATCATTGCTTAATGAGAAACTAATTCCTCTTGCAAGTCTAGCAACTGTGGCAGAGGTTCAGCTAATCACTCAGGAATATCCAGTCCTGCTAAAAATATTCAGTGGTGGAGGTTTTCCTAGAGCTTGGTAGACTCTTACTCAGCTTAACGGGAACTAGAGGAAAGACAGGTACTTTTAAGAATACTGTTCCTGATGTGCTCGAGGTTCCTGGTACTAAATAGGAGGCTTCTATATGATAGCAAACTCTTATGGAAGTCCTAAGCTCTGTAGCATTCTCCCCATGCTCTGTAGTCTCACCTGTTGCCCCACTTTCATCCTTGCAAAGATGCCTCCAGACATCTGTTTTGTGACTGTATGCTGCAGGGAAACATGCAGTATAATGAAGGCTTTTAATGCATCTCCGGGTGTTTTTTGTGGTAAACAAAGGCAAGAACAGAATCTCATCCTGTATTCACACAATTTGAACTAATGAATTATACTGTTTGGTGTCAGAGAGAAGTATTTGTCACTGAAAATATATTTAAACTTGAAAATACAAAAGTCAGCAAGAAATGCCAAGCATTACCCTAAAGTTTATAGAATTATCATTTCAAATATAAAAATGATTGCAAATTAGAGTTCAATACACCTGAATTCTTCAAGTTACACGTTGAATAGGCCGAAAACCCCCATAAAATAATTTATACTTGATTTCATGTTGCAATTCTAATAAAACATATAAAGCAATGTTAAGGGGAAAAAAAATGAATGAGGAGAAGGACTTGGGGGTGCTGATTGATGAAAAGATCCACATGAGCTGGCAATGTGCGCTTAGTAGCCTGGAAAGCCAATGGTAACCTGGGCTGCATCAAAAGCAGCGTGACCAGCAGGTCGAGGGAGGTGATTCTCTCTAATCCTCTCTCATAAGACCCCACCTGCAGTACTGTGTACATTTTCTGGAGACCCCAACATAAGAAGGACATGGAGATCTTGGATTCAGTCCAAGGAGGGCCATGAAGATGATCAGAGGGCTGGAGCACCTCTCCAATGAGGCTGAGAGGGTTAGGGCTGTTCAGCTTGGAGAAGAGAAGGCTCTGGGGAGACCTTCTAGCAGCTTTCCAGTACCTGAAGGGGGCCTACAGGAAAGCTGAAGAGGGACTTTTTACAAGGGCATGGAGTGATAGGACAAGTGGGAACAGTTTCAAACTGAAAGAGGGTAGGTTTAGATTGGATATTAGGAGGAAATTCTTTCCTGTGAGGGTGGTGAGACACTGGCACAGGTTGCCCAGAGAAGTTGTGGCTGTCCCCTCCCTGGAAATGTCCAAGGCCAGGTTGGATGGGACTTTGAGCAACCTGTTCTGGTGGAAGGTGACCCTGACCATGGCAGGTGGTTTGGAATGAGATGATCCTTAAGATCCCTTCTATTCCAAACCATTCTATGAGTTACTCTATGATTCTATGAATATTTGCATTTTCTGTAGGCAACATGACTGTGAATTGAATTTCTCAAATTTCTTTAGAAAACATTACAGAAGAAAAGGTACAAAAAGAGAAAACATTAAGTGAACATAAAATTCCTTTACCCAAAACTAAAACCAAACCAGTAACATTTCATTATGTCCACTACATATATATGTCTTTATAAATTAATTGTGTGTATGTATTTGTCCCAAAAGTCATCTATCCTGTGACATAAAAAAGGACTTTTTGGGAAAAGGTTTCACTAATAATTTCTTATGGTGTCTATCTTTTTTTCAGGGCCAAGCATTCCAAATGTTGAATTTCCACTTTTGACAACAAAAATTAGAAAAAAGAATCATTTTATATTAGTCAGAGAAGTGTTGACAGGTCAAGGTACTGGAAATTAGTACACATTTCAGTCTAAACCACCTTTTTTAGAAAATGCAATCTGTTTGTTCAGCAATAAAATAAGCCGCGAAAGCTTAAAATAATATTGCATCTAAAAATTGATCAAGAGAAACTTAAAAAGAAGTTGAACCATAAATCACAGCCACAGCAGCCTCTCTAAACTTACCAAGTTGCAAAACAGGGTTAGTGCCAAAGAAACATGAGATTATACACTGGGATTATGCACATCAGTGGAAACTTAAAATATTAAAAACAACCATTAAAAAAGTTGTCATTAAAAAGTTGTCAGAGTACTCTGCAGTTAGGGATATGAGGTTGTCCCAGGATAATTTTTCATGGTGACTTGACCATGACTGTCTGGAAGATCATGGATTTAAAATAAATAAATAAATAAAATGACAAACCAAAAGTGATTAAAATCTTTTCAAGGGAATAAATAGCAGGACCCAGAAAACTGTTTAGGAAAGTATTTGTGTGCCTTTTATATTAAAATTTACAGGAAAGTTTTCAGAATTTTAAGCTGAAAACTCCTTGGCAACCACAATGCACAAATGTGACTTCCCAAATGTTCAGTTAAACACTGTAGAAATCATAGGCTGTTGAGTACTTCTTCAAACAGAGATGAACTTTCTAATTCACAAATAACCATGTAAGTAAACATAGCATAAACGAGTATACCTATTTTGCTGAAAAACAAGATTGGGAAAGATTTCTAAAATGCACGTCTTTGTTTTCTTATTCACCTGTTACCATCTTTTCTTTCCCTTCTCCCAAGTGTAAATTATATTTAGACTAGCATACTAACATGTAATTACATGTATTTTCATTATCTCATAATTTGGCTTGGGAATCTACATTGTATGCACAAAATGCTGATTGCCTGCAGCTGTGAACAAATGATTATTTAGATATGCAAGCGAGTTGATGAGATAAACCAGAAACTTGGAGGAAAGTCACTCTTAGTCTTGGTGCTTGGTAGAACTGTTTGAACCCCTGGGGCCCAGATAAACTCATCTACTGTATTTGCCTTGGTATTTAGCCCACAACAGTATACAATATCCTTGACTGCTTACAGTATAAATATTTACTTCAAATTGCTTCTGCAATTTAGACAGTGGTCCAATTTTAAGAATAAGGCAGGGAATAGCAAAGTAATACTGAATGGCGTTTATTTTAACCAAGATTATTAACCATCACACCACTGATTTTCATTTCTTCACAGCTCATTGTTTATTAAGCAAGTGGTATTGTTCATATTAAAAAAAAAGCAGCCAAAAAAAATGGAAAGCTATGATAAAGATTTTTTCACATAGCTTTCTGAATGAGAAAATAAAGGTCTGCAATTAATTGTAACACCTGTACTTTTCAGATGTCAAAATCACAAAAAAAATGAAACAAAAGATATCTGAAAAAAAACAGGTTCAGCCTCCTGAAAAAACTGACTTTTCCAGGTACCTCAAATAGTATCAGCAATTTGAAAAATAGGGAAAAAAAATGGAAGATAAAACATACTTCCATAACACAGAACTAAAACTCCTGGTAACGAAAAGTCCTAAACGCCTTTAACACCCTCACTACTTTCCCAAGCATCTGAATATCTTAAAACCTTCAAAAACTCAGCCTGCTCCTATGTTCTTGACAAGTCAAGAAATCCCAAGTACACAAATGAAATATTTTAAGGAAAATATTTCCATTAGTGGCAGTAATACAGTAAAAATCTGCTCTACAACAATGAATAAAGAAACAGATTGTTTGAAACCAATAACATGGGACTGACAGAATCCCAGATGTCCAGCATGAGCAACACCATCCCCCAGTTCTGTGCAGCCTCCTGAAGTGGAGAAGTGGATGGCCCTGGAGCTCAAGCTCGGAGCCCCCATCCCAGTGTCCTCCCGCTTCTGCGTCCTGGGGAGCAGTGGTGCTCCACCCCAGCCTCTGCTCCCTGCTAATCCTGCAACAGGGCTTTTTCCCCAGTAGAGCCAAAAGAAGATGTGCCATTGTGTGTCCAGTTGAGAAACACAATATTGTTTCTGCCTTCAGACAGGGAAACAGGGATGAAGAGATGACGTGTCAATATTCTTTTTCATGATATATTCTATGAACTGTTTTCTTACTAGGCAAAACAGTTTCCACTTAGCAAATAATATCAAACATCACTGTAAATACTATACTTTCATTCATCTTTGTTGAATTCCTGTTCTGGAAACATATATCTGTAACAGAAAGTTACATCCGACCTTTACCTGTGTAACATAACTAGGTTTAAGATAGTATTTTACGATGAAAATCACTGTAGTAACTCCAAATATATCAGATATATATAATTCACATGAAAAATAACTGAATGCAAAAAATTTTTTCCTTTTTTCTTTTTTTTTTTTTAATTTTATTTTCAGAATGCAGGTGATTTTATTAGGTCAAGTATGTGATTTATTTTTTTTGCAGGACGGAAAATAATTTCAGTGTCGGCATCCCATTTTCACAGCCTGACTGGAATTACTTTAGCAAGACATATATTTTAAGACTGTGGCAATGAAAGGTCTCATTTTGAACTCTGTCCTAAGTACACAGAATCCGATGCATATATTAACCATTGAACTTCTGTGGGCTTGTATAATTAGATCAGAACCACTATTTCAGAGGTAATTCCTCTTCTATCCTGCTATACGTATTTTTCATTGCTTTTTTATTATTTGTTCTCTATCTACATTAAAAAAAAATGGTGTCTAAACCAAGCTGTGTACGCATAACATTATCAACACATTTATTTGTGAAGCTTTACACAGTTGGTAATGCTTTAAGAACAAAAAGGTTGTATCTGTGTATTGTTAATAATTATCAGGAAAGTGTGCAAATGTAGCAGTGCCGTCCCAGGATTTGGTAAGTAAGGTCATCGTACAATAAGGGTTGCAAGCTCTGTAAGCATTAGTTGTATTTGCATATGTCAGAACAGTCTGTGAATACTAACGGCACAAACACTTCACATCTGCTTCTGTTTACTCCCATGCTAACAGTCAAAAGTACAAAAGTACTGTGTTAATTGCTCTGTTACATACTGACTGTTGACACATTCTCCATAGAGCTTTCATAAATACAGTGTTGCAAACAAACTACTAATGACTTTGCTTATTTCCAGCCCATCTTTAAAGGAAATCCAGAATATATACACAGATTAATGATTCCTCTATTTAGCAGTGTGTCTTGTTGCTTGCTATTGTGGAGGCTTGTATAAAGGCAGTATCAATTAAGTAGCAATTATCTATGAAGTGGGAAAAAAAAAAGTGATGATATAAATAAGTAATGTGCATGAAGTGAGAATTTCTGAAAACAACTTGAGGTGAACTCTGAGGCAAGGGCACCGACTAGTGAACAAACCCTCTCCATCTGCTCTTCTATCTAAAACCATTAGAGCCCAATTTGAAGTCTGACTAAACAGCAGCGATACCTGTGGGCCTCCATTGAGATTTTTCACTATATATGACATGCCCTGGAGAAATTTAAAAAAAAAAATAGGATGGGAGCTGAGGGGAAAAAAATAAGACTCCTAAAAACCACCACTAACAAGCTAATCATATTTAAATTTGTGCTTCAAGTTTCTTTTTCCTGTGACACTTCAATATAGGAATATAATTATTTTGTTATTAAAAAACAACAAAGGAGCTGCAAACCAAATTGACTGTTACAGTTAGAGTGGTATTCAGTTTCTGACAATGGTCTGCTTCCTCCTGAAGGATAGAGAGAATCCCATGGTGTGCCTCACCTTCCTCAAGCAGCAAGGATTGCTGTTTTTCTGAATGTCCCTTCTCTTCTGATACTGAAATCTGTCTTCCCCTAAGAACCTTTCCAAAATGGTGTTTTCTCTGACTCCATCATTCAGGTGTAGACATTCATTGCTATAAACACAGCATAAGGGTATTTTATTTCTTTTTTTTTTAATGATTTCCTTTAATTTAATGTGTATTTCAGAACAAGATAAAATGAAGTTAGCCTTCTTTATCATCTTATGTGTTATCGCATGTCTGTCTCCTGCACTTACACCTTTACTCATATTGATCAGAACAATCTAGAATGGATGACAGTCACCAGCAGCAAGTCACTCCTATTAACTTCATTTTATTCATTCATTCATGTTCCAGACATTTAATCAGGTCCAATGAAGAGTAATAAAGCATTATATCTAACAACACTAATTATGCTTTTTTTCTATTTAATTTTGTGCAATTGTCCTCACTTTATCATGTGTAATGCAGATGGAAATGTACAAGGTAGGCTTTAGGTCTGTAAAGACTCTCTTGCAGCCACCCCAGTGAAGTCCCAGGCCTCCTTTATGCCTGGTGGCTTGTGCCTTCAGTCTCAGCTCAAACCACACTCCAGCTGTGAGCTGCAGTGGTTTCACCGCCCTGTCTCTATATGTGCTGGTCCCTATGAATCTTCCTTACACAATTTTCTTATCCTAGTTCTTCACAAATGTCTTGCTATAAACCTGCAAAGGAAAGCATGGCAAGGTGGAGAGGGAGGAGACCCAAAAACTCTGCAGCTGCCTCCCCACAAACACTGGGCTTGGTAGAAACTGATTTTAATTCCAAGTTATAACTCTAAATAACACTACTGAAAGTAGGTATTTCTCCAGGCTCACACTTGTTTATCTCAGCTCAGCTATAATGATCTGTACAAAGCTTCTTAAAATCCTTCAAGGTCCTGCTCTGTGGTCTCTGCTCTATCTCATTTTTCAAACTGTTGTAAAATCTCAAAGATAGATTTCACCATGAACCAGAGTGACCAGAGGTCAGAAAAAGAATTTTTAAAAAATTCTAGAATTATGAATAAAAGTCTATCAACATTACTCTCCTGGGTATGAAAATTAGACATTTACAAAGAAAACTAAAGTAGTTTGCTCCTTAGCTTCTGGCTCAGCCTTGACTTTTGGACTCAGCACTAAATGCAGAAGCTGAGCATAGGCTGGAGCCAGGGCTGCTTGGCAGTTCTGCAGCAGTTGAATCAGGGAGTCAGCATACACTGGCTCTAGAGTGTGGTCTGCAAAAATTCAAGTTTCGTTGAGAGGGCTCGAGAGTTCAACCACATTTAGAGAGCCCTTTAGGGAGAGCTATTCCCAGGGTTTCTGTGCAATTGAGTTTCTCAATATCAGAATAAAAATGTGGATTTTTCTGATGAGTAATTCTAGGAAATTGAAAGATGCTGGGTTCTTAGTGTCTTGATTGCTTGCACTAGGGTTTGTTTTGAACATGGGAGCCTAAATCTTCCCTGACAAGGTTGCTTCTGTCAAAGGCCATGACTGTGCTCAGGTTGACAAAACTGAATAATTTCTACCACATTTTCATTAGACAACTCCTGATCTGTTTACCTGTTAAACTGGTCACTTACTAATTCAGATTTGGCTTATTTTATCAATGATAAGAGATCAGCAACAGCCAGGCTTCTTTGTTGCAGTGTTGCTTATTTACAATAATGTACCAAATCCTGGATTTTTTTGCAGATTTGTTGTTGTTTTTTGGGTTTTTTTTAAATTTGTTTTAAATATATGAATACCCAAGCAACAGGAGAATCTTCCTCTGCTTTCAAACCTGAACAAACACCCTGACTCATCAGCCTGCTTTATCTGTAATGCTCTCAAAGGTCTGATTGCTAAGGTATCCTTCTTCTAATGCGGGTTTTTGGTTTTCTCATCCATCTCAACTATTTCTCATTACAGCACTGCTCAACTGCATCTCTTCATTTCTGTGTAGAGTCAGATATACATATGTAACTTATGTTTCAGATTTGGAAACAATGATTGTTTAGGCTAACTACTGCTGTGAAGTGAGGCAACTATTTCCTGCTATTTTCTCAAAAAGAAGTTTTAAAACAAACAGTCTTGAAAGTCTTCAGACAAACCTGCAAAGAAAAATATCTGTTTTCTTTTTATAAAATGTACGTAGAAGAGAAATCTTAGGATCTCAACGGGTTCGGCCATGCTTAATTTAAACATTATTTTAGTTGATTTTAACAGTTCCTTTGAGTTGAGGTGTTTGCGCTAGCAATCCTGAAAACAGCAAGACTAGTACAACCTGGAGTATGCTGGGAAGGCAGGACTAGGGGTGAGATTGCCTCATGGCTGTGTGAAGACAGGTAAAGTGCCTGTGTAAATACTACATTTCTGTGGCTTCTCATTCAGGGAAATGAGGAAATGATACTTATTTTATTTTATGAAGTGCTTTGAAGTCCTTAGATAAAAGCACTATATAAAGGAGAGCCTTGAATATCTTGAAAGTTCCCGAATAGATCAGTTTCTACCTCCAAGTGCTATTGAGATCCTCAGATAAGGCATTTCCTTGCCTATAGCAAGCAGTTCAATCCAACCTGCTCAGGGCATCTCTAAAGCACACAGACAGGACTGAGCTCTTGAAAAAAGCACCCCTAACTTGTGATGTATGTCCACCTTGTTAAAAAAAAAAAAAAAGAAAAAAGAGGCCTATCCTTTAATGTAGTAATCTAATGAAGCAGAGAAAGGCTCAGTTCCTTTTTCTACCTTAAGGAAATCAGATACATTCTTCTACCTTTTAGGCAAATACTGACTACCAGATTATCAAAGACCTTTCTAGGGACACTCACTTCATTTTATATTCAAATTCAAAATTAAGTAGGTTGGCTCTGGGTCCGGATGTCTCTGTGGATCTAGCTATTAAGTGATTCAACTAAACCAGACTGGAAAGCATATGTCACAGCAAGGAACATGTCATTCTTCTGTAATATTCCTATCAGCACATATTAAAGCAGATAGGTAGATGGCTCTGTGGCTCTTGGTTGCAAATTAAATAAACCAGTGATGTGCCAAATCATGGTCATATCTCTTGTACTGAACTCAAAAAAGAGATTGCAAAGTGAAAGGTATAGTGAAGTCCTTTGGTTTGACATTCTCAGTTGCAAAAGAGAAGAATAGTTTTCTGCAAATTTTATATGTAAATATCTTATTTACCTGCCAAAATGAATAAGGACTTTTAAAAAGGAGATATTACTAGGATTATAAGTAGGTGAGTTATGGAGAAAAAATAGAAAATGCAGTTCAAGAACAGCTACTAGTCACCAGCACATCAGTGATATATTGTTGCACTTATCTTTTATCTACTAAATATTAGTCCTTTATTAAAATGTTTCTTTCCTTAGATACAGATGTAACTTGTCAAATTCTTATTTCCAAATTACAACATTAATAAATTAAAATGAAATATTTGAGGTATTTAAAAAGGTGAGGCAAATTTTAAAATGCTGTCACATGTATCAAAACAGTTACAACATATAAATGCTAGCTAATGAAAACATATCTTTCATTAAAATATGTGTTCGATAAGTATTTTGCATATTTAATTACTAGGTAATATGTAATTGCCTTGACAGAAAATTTCATTAAAGGATAGTCATGTAGGCTGATGTTCATTTAAGTTAAACATGATGGAAGGAGAACTGAAGCCTTCTTTTCCTGTTTTCTGTATATCACTATTTTTAGACATGTCAGAGTTTCTCAATTCCTGTTGATGTAACTAACTAAGCAAGAGATTTCTTTGCCATTGGTAACAAAATCTCTGTAAATCTGTGAGTTATTTATCTCCAAACATCTTCAATTAAACCTAACATAGTCGGCAATTTGAAAGACTTTTTTCCCCTATAACATCGAAAACATTTAAATACATACATGCAGATAACTCCAGTTTATGGATAATTTTTTCAGACACTCCTAAGATGGCTGAGCAACCTTTGACTTTGAATGTCTTATAGCCAAAGCAGCCAACAGTTGGCTGCCCAACCTTTGGTTTGGCAATCACTAAGACTGGCCTTGGTGGCAAACAAATATATGATAACCCTCAACACTCATTTTGCTTTTGACTCACTCCTCCATTTATATAGACATAGCTAGAAGAGTTTCTGCTTTCCACTTACAAACTGAAGTAAATATACCACAGATCTTTTCAGGAATCTTGACATTGTGCATGTCAAGACTTAGGTACCCAAGTGTGTGACAACAGACAGCAGTACCTTCTGTGCCATTCAGAGTTTCTGTTTCCTGGAAATGTGGTTAGTATGATATATTTAATGGCTAGTTTACCATTAAAGAAGTGGGCCCATAGCCATTGGCTCACACAAGTTTTACGAGCGTCCTGCCCTTTGCCAGGCCTGTGGAAGTTGATAACTAAATGCTCCTTGCCTTCCTGTTAAAACCTGCCCATCTTGTTTGGGTTTGCTTGCTCAAGTAAGGAAGGACTTAGCTCTACACAATCATGCAGGAATTCTTATTAACCATCTTAAATGTTGATCTGTCCAGACATCATGTGCAGCAAATTGGTACAACCGATGTGCCATACAGACTACAAAGAATATTCTGCCAATGTTCTAACAATTGGCTCTTTCTAGGAAGCATCTTTATGCCATGTATGTCTCAGATAACAATGATGACAGAAATTTACTGTGCACTGAAGGAACATATTCACACAACAAATACTGTGAAGCAGAGTTTCTTGTTCATATTTTCAGTTCAATGTTTAGATTTTTTCATTTTCTGAAAAATATCTAATAGGTGGGGGAGCTTTCATACTGCTTTGACCAGACAATGCACCTAACAATTAAAGTTTAACATGCCTACCCTTTGTGAGATTTACCGCTGCATCTCTATTTGCTTCTTTAAACACTCCATGGCAGCTAAACAGTTATGTCAGAATCAGCACATTTGTAGCTGCTTCCTGGCTTTTTTAATGCCATTTTTCTCTTGTTTTTCCCATTGGCAAAACTCAGGGAAAGAAGTGACCCAATCTTTCTGGCATTTTTTAGCCATTTCAGAGCTGAGTCCATCTCCAGTTTTGGGTCTGTGATATTCTAACTGAATTCTTCTAAAGGAATTTGTTTTGGGCTTTCTAGTCTAGTTTTATAGTAATATTTACCAAGAAACACAGAAAAAGGACAAGAAAAAAAGAGGACCTATGCACTGGCATATGCTGAAAAAGGAAAGAAGAATTTGTCTATGCATTCCTTAATTTTCACACCCACAACTTTCAGTTTCATGGCAATCTTAGTCTATTTCATGCTGGAGATGTGACAAACTGAGAGCCCAGGGAAAAGGAAGGATTGCCTAGTGAACAGAAGTTAGCTATATTATTATATACCTAAAATAAAATCCTCTTCATTTTTAGAGATCAAAGCCAATCCAGGATATATAATTTTTCATGTTTTTCTCCACATTTACTCAAAGCAGCCTTCTGGATTTGAGGGTCAGTGAAATAATTATGGGAGACCTGTCCAAACATAATTTGTTCATTTTCTAGTAATTCTGGTAGGAAAAATCTTGGAGATCACTCCTCTGCCTCAGAGGAGGTCTAGTTCAGCTTATCATGCTTCTTAACAACTGAAATGAAGCAAATTATTTCCATGAGAAATCTCTTGGGAAAATGTTGCCTGTTGGATCTGTTTGTAAATTGTCTGAGCAGACCATACAATTCTTGGACCTGTCCATTCCTTTTGAATATTTGGTTATTTCCTTGTTGAGTAAATCTTGGTGTAGGACCTTTCACAAAAAGTTCACCGCACATTCTTGAAATAAGCACTGTACATTGTTTTGCTATTATGCATAGGTGACATTGTACTGTTTAATCTTTTTTCAGCTACAACTGAAACAGAATATTGCAAGAGTTACAACTCGCAGTGCAATTTTGAAGCTGATTTGTTGAATTAGATGAGCACCTCCAAAACCTGCACTTCATGAATATTCATGGTTGTAAAAGATGTGTGCCTAAACATTCCTGGAAAGGAAATAACAGATTGGTGAGAATGTAGTCAAACTAAAATTTAGTTTAGAACTTGAGCATGACTATTTGTAAATATTTATTTTCAGTATTTGGGAAAAATGTGCTGCCACTGCGTTCTGCTGTGTTGCCAAAATACACTTGTTTAACTAGGAAGATTAAGCAGGTGCTTTTTAGAAGAAAACTGAAATGCCCACAGATGCTTCCATGGACATTAGATGTGATTGAAAGAAGAGGTGGTTGCTCTGTCCATAACCTCTTTCCCTAATTTTGTGAATCTCCTTTGACGAAGATTTTCACAAAGTTCAGAACAGCTCATATAACACACTATTATACAGCATTATGTGTCCATAACATTTTCATCACTTGCCTTGTGGGCTGTGCTGAGGCCCCAGTGTTATGAACATGCTCACTCACCTTGGTATTGCAGCATTTCTAATCACTTCACTGAAGTATCTGTGATCTGTTACACTGAACAAGGCTTTAAGGCTCTAAGGGTACAGGAGCTACTTTAAAATAAAGAGCATATATAAATTGCTGTGCTATGTACAATACTAGGTCTCCTCTTGACTATTTCTTTCAACATTTCTTTTTGATTACCATTTCTATCTCCAACATGCTCCATCCAGTTCCAGACCACTGTTGTGTTGGGTTTTTTTAACTCACCTGTTTATTGTTCACACCCCTTGTGTTCTCACTTTACTTTTGTTACACAAAACCAACTCTTCTTTCGTTAACCACTTTCTTTGCTTTGCTTGCTTTCTTCTGCTTCCTGATCTGTGTATCCTGCACTGCTCTTTCTGCCCTTGTAATGCCATCTGTGTGCTCTTTCCATTGCCTCTCCACCAATCTTCATTTATAATATAATTCATAAATAATACTTAGCATTTACATATCCTTTTACAAGTATTAATTAATTAGTGCTCATGTACTCATAGAAAGCAAGCACATTGTCCTCACTTGACAGATGGGGAAACAACAGCTGAGGGGATGCTGCTGTCTGCTCTGTGCTTTCATGGTGCCTAACACAATGGGGTCTCTTGCAATATTTGGTTTATAGACATTACTGTAACAAATGTTAACAGCAGCAATGCTAAGTGATTTAATCAGAGCAGAAATCAGAATCAGATTACAACAGAGTGTCCCTATACTCATTTTCATGCTTAGTCCAACACGATACCTAATCCAGAGCATTGCTTTCCTGATGTTATTTATGAAGGTACTTCAGTGTTCTCCATTGCTGAAGCAGCTGGGCACCTCCCAGATATTTCAAAGGAGAAAACTGCCACACAGAGCAGGAAAGGAAAACAGTACAGAAATTTAATTTTCAAGAAAAAAATAATCTGATAAGCTTTTACACTTAAATATTGTTTTTCAGTTTCTAGGTCCCTATACAAGAGGAAGGGCTGCGAATTTCCTTTTGAAAAGGTTTATTATGATTAGCCTTATCACATTTAGTGTCCAAAATCAGGGAGATGCTTCATCAGGTTTCTTGAACCCCAAAGGCCCACTATATTTGCAAGAGTACATGTCTAAATATTGGACATTACTGAATCTATTTGACTAAGTTACTACCAGTAGCACAGCAGCTGCTGTACTGTTTTCTAACCTAATATGTATTTGCCAGCCATATTATCAGATTTACACAGAGTTTGTTGTTGCCAAAAGCAGGGGAGAGGTAAATTCCAACACTTGTGACCCTTTGCAATCAAGAAACCTGCATTTTATTCCAGTGCCTCTCCATGGAACCCAAGGGAAAGGCTCCCATTGAACTGAGAAACTCATCCACAAAAATTTGTATAAATTCAGTGTTACAGACAATTCAGATACCACTGTAAACATTACAGTGAGTCATTGCACTGAATAGAAATTTATGGAAACAATGTTTGCAAAAATTTTTTTAAGATTAGAAAAGATAACAGTCCAAGCAGGCCAAAATTTGGGAATTCACATGCCTCTGTGTATTTAAATACATGTATTTATGCAAACATATATACACACCTCATGAACTTGTCACATTAACGCTGTTGGATGTTTCCCTGAAAGTGAGCTCGATGTCAAATCCAGGCCTCCGAGGCAAGCATTGCTGCACTCGACCGAGGTGCCTAAAAAAGTTCTCCTCCCTCGTAACACAACGTCCCCAGCTGGTGTCCCTGCCCCACAGGAGCAGTGCTCTGGGGAAATGCACAGCAAAGCAAAGCAAAATGAAGCACAGCAAAGCAGAGCAAAGCAGAGCAGGCACGGACAGGCACCGCTGCCGCAGCCCATGGGGAAGCCCAGGCCACAGTCTGCTGCTCCTCGCCAACCGCAGCTGAGGCATCAGAGATTGTGGGAGTCTGGGAGAATGTTTTGCAAAAGGAATGCTCACTAATTTTAACTACAGAGTCGTGGCAGTGGAAATCTCAAGGATGAGGGGTCGGTTTTATTCTTGCTCTGCCGGAGCTTCCCACCCCGTAACAGCTTCAACTGGAGGAGAAAAACAAAAAAAAAGTCTGAAAAGGGACATGGTTGCCAAATACCAGGTGCCATCTAGTGGTTAGCGGATAAACTGTTGCTGCCTACTCAGGGACAGGGAGGAAAATTTGCTTTGCAAAGAAGCCGCGGGAAGAGCGAGGTTTTCCCGCAGCGAGGGCCGGCGCAGCCGCGGCCGCAGCCGCCACCGCGGTGCTGCGGGGCCGCCGGCCCCAGGGACCTCCTGGGTCCCTTTCAGCGGGGCTGTCCCAGCCCTCAGCACAGGCCAGGGCTGTGCTAGGGTCTGGCGAGAACCCACCCAAACCACGCAATTTTGTCACTGGTGTCCAGTGGTGTTTGGGAGTTGCTTTGCAGTCTGTTCTCTTGGGATGCTGTGAGTTTAGACTGGCTTCTGCTGAGCCTTTCTGATGAAAACACTTGCTAAGTTCTAGCTCTGTGAAGGAGAAGCTAGACTGATTGTGGCTGCCAGGCACATGCTAAGAAACTTCATTCTCATAAGCCCAAAAATGCACCCAAATTCTCCCCAGCTGTCACTGCTGCCTGGGGCTACCTTTGCTCTGCAGGCACTGACTGCCGGACAGAGCCCGCGGCTCCCACGTGGGTGACAGCTCCACAGGCAAGGGAAGCGTTTAAAGAGATGATACCTAGCTCCAAGCCAGCACTTGTGTTCCTCTCATCTCATATGACCTACCACAGGCTTATTCTTGATCCAGTGATCCAGACATAATGTGCATATGAATTCTTGAATCTATTCTGGGAGTTAAGCACAACATCTAGGAGCTGTTGCAGTGCCTACTAATTTGCGGGTGCTCAGCTTCTCTTGGCTCGTTGACCTGGAGTCAAATGCTTTACAGAAGTCTTGGGGAATAATATGTGTGTGCATGCCCTCTCAGTCCAAGCTGCCCCAAGAGCTCGGGCATAGTGTGTGCTGACATATCTACATGGCTTCCAGGTCAAAGCATGTTATACCTAGCTGAGTAGAAGAAACCTAGCATCGGTCTGCGCCTGCTAGTATTGATGTGCTTGAAGAATTTTATAGCTGTCTTTATCAATCAGAAGTGTAATATCATAAAAGAGTAATAAATGAACAGACTTTTCCATTAAAAACAAATGGGGATTATGCTACTATGATTAATTAATCCCCAGTTGCATCCAGACTCTATGTACAATCTTACCTGCACTAACTGTACAGCTACTTAGATCACCCAGTTCTTAACGTATCAGCTTGTCATTAATGTTGTGAGTCTTCTGGCATTTCATCTGTGCAATGTTGATGTTGATTACCTATGGCACAGTATTTGTCTGTTTCTCAGCTAGGTTAACAAGTCTACCAGAAGGCTGTTTCAGGGATTTTGATACCTCAGCTAACTTGAGCATCCCAGTACCTCTCTGCATTGTGCAGTGAAGACTTAGGTTTACACTTCTTTCTAAAGCCATTTCTTTTAACATTCCTGAGTGCAGCTTTCTGGCCCTGAAGGTATGAAGATATTTTATTGTTTAACATCCTCTCCAGTGACTGAGGGAATAAAATTCATGGTATAGAAAAATAAATAAAATATTATTTCATTAACCTCCTTCTTTCAAAGCAGGGGAGAAACACGTACTAGTGATTCTTTAGTATTCCTTATTATTCCTCTTTATTGGTCTTAATAGACTGGCATTATTAGTTTCTGTCAGTACCTTTAGTTTCCCTCTTCAGTTAACTCAACTTCTGGTTTGTATTTTGCACATTTTCCTTTGTACTATAATCTGTTTTACCAATTAGATTGGAAGTTCCGTAACAGATTTTTCAGCCTTTTTATGAACCATATAGAATGCCACTTCCAATTCTTCTGCTAGTAGGAAAGAGGAAATGCAGATCACAGAATCACACAGAATCACAGAATCTAAGGGGTTGGAAGGGACCTCGAAAGATCATCTAGTCCACCCCCCCTGCCAGAGCAGGGTCATCTAGAGTACATCACACAGGAACGCATCCAGGCGGGTTTTGAATGTCTCCAGAGAAGGAGACTCCACAACCTCTCTGGGCAGCCTGTTCCAGTGCTCTGTCACTCTCACAGTGAAAAAGTTTTTCCTGATATTTACATGGAACCTCCTATGCTCCAGTTTAAAACCATTGCCCCTTGTCCTATCATTAGTCATTACTGACAAAAGCTTGGCTCCATCATCCTGACACTCACCCTTTACATATTTGTAAACATGGATGAGGTCACCCCTCAGCCTCCTTTTCTCCAAGCTAAAGAGACCCAGCTTCCTCAGCCTCTCCTCATGAGGGAGATGTTCCATTCCCTTAATCATCTTAGTGGCTCTGCGCTGGACTCTCTCAAGCAGTTCCATGTCCTTCTTGAATTGTGGGGCCCAGAACTGGACACAATACTCCAGATGTGGCCTCACCAAGGCAGAATAGAGGGGGAGGAGAACCTCTCTTGACCTACTAACCACGCCCTTTCTAATGCACCCCAGGATGCCATTGGCCTTCTTGGCCACAAGGGCACATTGCTGGCTCATGGTCATTTTCGTGTCCACCAGGACTCCCAGGTCCCTTTCTCCTACACTGCTCTCCAAACTATTCAAGATTCTTATAAGACTACACAAAAATATCAAAAGAATCAACAAATTGTTCTAAAACTCACAAGTTTGACAGGAATTTTGGCCAGAAGTGAATTGAAACACCCTTAAATCAGAACATGAACTGAGTATATGGAATATTTGTGGTTGAGGATGTACATTTGGGATCTGGGAGGACTCCCTTAGGCAATTCCTTTCTGACATTTAAATTCTTGGTAAGCTGCATAAACACATAGATAACAACTAACTGTGCCCTGTCAACCAGTGGTGTTTCCCAAATAACTGGTTGATCTCTTCAGTTTATTTCCACCATCTAGAGTGACACAACAGACAGCTGCACATATGTTAAATACTTTCCTTGTATTACTTTTCCATGTGAGACACTGCTGCAATTGCTACAGGGGTGTTACTCACTCGGTAATGGGAAGGGAGATTGCCCACAAAATGTCAAGTGGGAAGAAAAGCGGCTTGTAAAGCTGCAACTGTTAAGTTGTGGTCTCCCCTGTGAAAGCATTTGAAAACTTCTCACCTATGGAGTTGGATATGTGCAGTAATTATCAGAGAAAGAAACGGCAAAGAAGAAGAAAGTTTTAACGAAAGCATCCAGGAACAACAAAAGCAGAATGAGTGTTAAACTTTTCCTCTGAAGTTAGATTGAATTACAGCATATAAGACTGACTGCAAACACGTGCTGTTTGTGACTAAATTTACTCACATGAAAAGTTCTTGACTTCTGTGAGAAGACTCTCAGTTACTTGTTTTCCTCTTGCCCATCCCATCTACTCTCTGTGTTTAGACAGTGTTTCTGATGGGTTTATCTTCCGCAGCAGTTGTTTGACAGAAAAGATCAGAACTAGACCTAAAACATCCATTTGTGGCTGAGGGGTTGGTGACTGAATCAATTTCTTATTACTTTTAAACAACATAGTTCATGACTATTTTTTTCCCAAAGTTTTAGCTAGGTAAAACGAAGATGCCAAATGAATATCCAAAACAAATTATTTCTTTTTCTGAAATCCTTAACTAAAAACAGAAAGTGAGGTTTCCAGGAAGATACAGTGCAAACACACACAGCAAGGAACAGAGGGTTCCTCTCTGGTGTAAATTGCTGTGAATAGTGAATAAAAGTAGTAGAATGTTACTACATGCCAATAAGCTGGAAACATGCAATGTACATAGGTATCTGTGTTCATGCATAGATCCTGATTCACTGTTCTAACAAGAAAGATTATGTATACTGTATAGATGACACTTAAAGCTATAGGCAATGATATAAAAAAGTTATTGTAAGACTTACATATATTCTTTTCCCTTCTGGCAACCCCATGGGAGTCAATGTTAAGAAAAACTGTAGCTAAGTGTTTATATCATTACAAGCTTAACATCCTCATGGCTTTCATGAATACCAAATGAGCTTCACACCAGTGAAAGCAGGTCACCGTTAAGTTCTATTTTTTGCTGGTGCACCTGCTGACAGAAGGGATTTTTACTAGCCTACTCATGCCCACAGGTATGCTCTATGTCAGCCTTACTGAAATCATGGTCTGTGTAAATTGTGTATAAAAAGGTTTAGAAGGTGTAGCTGGTAAACCTGATACATGAAATCATTACCTAACAAGAAGTTGCAAAACTGCATCCATGATGAGGATTCTCAGGTGCTAAGTGTGCAACCTTATCAGGACAGAGGAAACAGAAGTAGTGGTAGGTGCAGGATGAAAGAGAGGATGTTGAAATGGAAACGTCTGGTACTGGTGACCATGGAGCAAAGACTTGGTGTAATGCAAATATGGAAGTAGCATGGTATAAATGAGAGTGGAAACATGGAGATGAGCGTGTGCTCCAAGGCAAGGCTTCTGGGGTTGAGGTCATTCACCTTGCCACAGGCAGATTGGACTTTAATTCTTGCTCTGATCATTACTGGTCAAACTGTGTTAGGGCCATGTTTGAGTGCAGTAGACTTGACCAAATCTTTGCCACAGAACTGAGTCTGTGATCACTCTTTCAAATGAGCCTGGTCCTAGGACCTCTTCCCTTTATCCCTACTGGCATTGAGATTCCTGAGACCTTGACACTTATTTATTGAACTCAAAGACATTCCTGATTACAACAGTAGAAACAGCAAAGGCTATATTGATCAACAGCCACAGGGAACACTCATTACACCCACACGACACCCTGGTGTGTCTTTTTCCAGAACTTTAGCTTTGAAGATATATTGTCTCAAAAATGTCTGAAGCACTCCAGTGACTTCTATGGCTCTTTTCTGTGATTTTAGAAGGCCCTGGATTACATCCAGTGAGAGAAGTTTTCACTTTTTTTCCTAAAATGCAATTGCAGTGGCACTTTAAATACATTCATTTAATTAAGGATTCATGTACTTTATTCCACAAGTGTCACTAGGCATTTCATAAGAATAAGATAAAGAACAAATGTTCTGAGATAGTCTAAAAGTATGATGTGTTCCTAGTGATTTAAATATCTGATGTCTTAGTGATAAAAACATACAAACACATAAAGGAATAAATAATTAAGTAAATATAAAAGAAAGCACTTAAAGAGGTTATTGGTAAATGAGGCAAATTATATAAAGAAGAGCGCTCTGAAAAGAGCAGCCTGGTCTCTAGATTAATGCACATGTCACTGAGGAAGATGCAGTTTAAGTATTTTCATGTAGCTTTTATCTTTTGCTCATCATTTCCATTTTTCAGCTTTTCACATGGAATACTTCTCAGACAACTTGAGCAATCTATTCTTAGAAATCTAGTACAAGGTGGCCATCAGACTGTCCTCTTTAACCACTGCTACAGGCACCTTCAGATGTTGGCTCACCCCACTCTGATGCACTTTGCAGAGGTGCATGACCTTACAAACACTTCAGCTTCTGAGAAAAATTATGTGAGTCTTTCCTCTATGTTCCTTTACCTATTTATTTTTCTAGTACCTACTTATCCTTACCTCATTGGCATCTACATTTGTAAATTTGTAATTGTTCTTCTTGAAATCTATTTTTTTTTTGCTTTTCTATCTAATTGTAAGTTCTGTGCAGGATTCTGGAGTTCTACTTTTTTTTTTTTTTCACGAAAACAAAAAGTGAAGATTTATGAATGATTTTGCAGAAAGACCATGTAAAAAAATCTGTAATTCCTCACAAATTACATATAGGGTTCTTTTTCATCTTCTTTTATAAAGAGGGAAATCTTGGTTGGACATGCACCAGGCATGCCAGGATGCTAACACATGGACTGTTGAAGAAGCAGCAGAGTGTGTGGTTGTGAGTGCCCAGAAACCCAGGGAGGAGGCAGCCTGGCAGCCCGTAGTGTGGGCATCAGGGAGCCAGGGAAGGAGCCAGGCAGGCTGCCAGTCCCTGACCGGCGGACTGGAAAGCTGGTGAGAAAACACACAAAATTAGTTTATTCTCTGATGAAGGTTTTGATGGAATTGACAGGTACCAGTGAAATGTTTTGATTCTATTAAATCAGAATTTAATGACAGAGAAATATTTTGCTGGCAAATTTCTGACTGACTGGCAATCTCAGCTTCATTGTAGTGATGTGTCCTGCAGAATATATACAGTTTAGGACCAGAAGTTCTTGACAACATTCTTTAATTCAGCGCCAGTTCTGTTAATTCAACAAAAGTTAGTTTAAAGAGAAAGCTGCACAAATCAGAGATTATTTGGGACACCAATTGTCATCTTAATTTTCCATTTTTTAAGTAGATAAGTCAGAGAATAGTCAGGTTTTGGGGTTGTTGGCGTTTTTCTTAGCTGATAGTCAATGCAAATAATCACCTTTAAAAGTTACAGGTTTTTCTAGAAGCTGCATTACAGCTGAAAGTTATAAACTAATGTTACAGCCAGTTGTCCACCAAGAGGGAACGTCCTGCTCTTCTTGATATCGGCAGCTCCTCAACATGCCTTGTGTGGGATCTGTAGCTCAGGTGGCCACAGCATGGCTCATGTCAGTGAGCTGATGTGAAGGCCAGTTTGCTTTGTGCTGTGGTTTAGCCCCAGTCAGCAAACACACCGCTACTCACTCATTCCTTCTCTTCAGTGGCATGGGAAGGAGAAAATAAAACAAAAAGCACATTAGTCAAGTCAAGGACAAGGAGGGTTCCACTCAGCAATTGTGGTCACAAGCACAATTCTTTTTCCCTTCTTAAAGATGTGAATCACAGAGGCGCTACCACCATTGTTGATGGGCTAGATCTCAGCCAGTGGCAGGTCTGACTTGGATCCAGGGAAACTTCTCAAAGCTTCTCACAGGAGCCACACCTGCAGCCCCTCCCCCCTACAAAAGCCCAACCATACAGACCCAACACAGTCTGATAGTGTAATTTTAGACAGATCAGCCAGATGGGTCACTTCACCCCACAGTCCCCAGCTGCTGTACCAGGAGTGGCTGAAACAGCAGCAGCCCACAGACTAGTAGGCCAGGTCCTCACAGAGCAACTAGCCACTAATTCATGTCTGCAGCATGGCTCCATCCCTGCATACACATGCAGAATCTTCTGAATCTTCACTGCCATTGTCCACAAAAATAGAATACTCTTTCAGAAAAATGACTGCTTGTATAATTTTAAATGTTTGCAGCATCCTTTGTCTTTCATCTCTCGCAGCACAGTGGCACAGTTTCTCAAACCAATGGCTATGATTGAAGCTGGGATAATTATTTATTATTAATACTGCGTTTACTGTCCCACTAAATTCTTTGAGACAATGGACCATTAAGTAGTATGAGGCTGACTGAAGTGCCTGCACCATTTAGGGATTAGCAACTAAACGGCATTATATAACTTGAGTCAATTTCTGCCCAAGATTCCAGGGAGTGAACTCATCAGGACTACTCATTGTTAAAGGAGTGCCTCAGGGTTTAGTACTTTGACTTTATTATTTTTTCCTTTAGCTATTCAAAACCTTGGTTCGTTTGTAGGAAATGTTAATTATCCTTTCTGTGCTGATATCCCACTGCTGTTTTATAAACGAAGCTTTGCTTGTACAACTTCAAAAGAAATCTTCAAACTCAATATTACCAAGTTTGAATATTATCTAATTAACCTCCCAGTCTGTCATGCCTTGTTGGTTATCATGAAATAATCACAGCTCCTCAGGTGTTGAAGCCCTAGATGCAGACTAAGTGCTTCTAATTCCCTAAGGGGGTGATTAGCTCATGATAACAATGCTCCCTTGAGTTGTTTTATTGCTTTTATAAAAAGACTTTATTGTGGGGGAAATGTTTATTTTTATGCAGGAGGAAGATGGAGCTGACAATTGAGGCTGGTGAGTGACTGTAGCTGTTACTCCTGAGCCTTGGTGCAAATCTAGATACATTTGCTCATTTCTGATACTCCTTGGCTAATCACAATATGCTGGCTGGTAATTAAGCTCCTGCTGAACTCATAGTGTGGAGAGAGAAAATAAATACTTCTGGTTCTGCCAGAGGTGAGCAGTTAAAACCAAACAAGACAGAGCAAAACAAAAGGTTCCTTCTGTTGTAGGGATCATAACCTCCAGAGTCTGGAGTACTTCGATGCTCTGTAAGTCACCGGATTGATTTCTGTGCATTGTTCCCAACAAAAAATCTTGCCTTAAGTACAGAAAATGCTTAAGTACAGAAAAGTTCAAGTCATTAAGTTAGTAGCTGGATATTTCTTGCAAAATCACTACAGTTAGCAAAATTTCCAAGCATTAAAACCCCAAACATTTCAATCAATAGGTTAATTGTAAGCCTCTGACCATTGATTTGATGGCTTAAGTTATCTAGACTTTCCTACCCCTGCTGCCTTCAGATCGTTGCCTCTTTTCTCACAAAACGTACACTGCAGAGCATTACTTTTACAATGTCTCCCTGTACAAAGCCTTACAAGAAATGCTGTGTCTTCCCGTCAAGTTGTCCAGCCCTTTTCATGTAAACGAAATGACTTTCCACTCCAGTCCAAAGACACGTATATGAGATTTGCCTAATGACAACTAGGTGCTTGATTTTTTACAGAATTATTATGCTTGGCTGCAGAATTGGTTCATTAATGATGAAAGGAGAAAAAGAGTCCTTAATTAACTAAACAGGAGTCCAAAGAATTATTTTTTTTCTTGTATGAAATGACCACAGAAAAAAATAAGCCAATTTGCACAACAAATATACTCTGAAGAGCTGCTTGCTATAGCTAATAATATAAAACTTTGTCAAGGAAGGTGAACGTGGACGCAATGTCTCATTCTGGGCATCACTGTGATGGTTTTTACATTTAGAGCTATAATTTCTGACATTTTTCTCATTTTTAATACAAAGAGTTCTTTGAGGATTTCTAAACCTTACATTATTGACATACACATTCATTATTGGCATATGCTCTCCGCCTCGTCTTGTATTTTTGTTTCAGATCATCCATTGTTCTTTTGTTGTAGTAGATAGACCTCTGATATCTTCCTTTCCTCAGAGAAACTATCTCGTGTTAAAACCCAGTCACTTTACTGCAGTAACTGTTCAGCATAGAGAGTGATGAGGTCTGAGTTTATTCAGAATCATTTGGTCATAACCTCTCAACACTCACCTGTTAACATCATATCCACCAGGTACACTCAGCAACCCTCTAAACTTACTTTTCAGAGTCAAAAGTTTTTGAAAACTCAGTGTCATCTTTGCCACCAACATGTAATGTGCAAGGAAAAAAAAGTACCTCAGGACCATTATCTTGTCTCCACAGCAAACTGCAATTGAATTATGTACATATGCAAAGGCAAGAAGATTTGCACGACAGCTCAAATCATGGGATGCTCGTCCAAACAGTCCATAATCTCAGGGCTGGAATAAGAAAGTCAGTTGTGTGATTCAATATACTTATTTTTATTTATAAAATTCAGCTCAGATTTTGCTATCAGTGTTTGGCAATAGAATGTTGAGCTTAAGATATCAAGTTACACAATGGCTACATATTTCAATCCTTCTTGTGTCATCTTTTTACTGCTAACTACTTCCCACAAGTATACAAGAAGCACCCTCTCAAGAAAAAAAATGGTAGATAAAGGTCGTATGCCCCAAGAAAAAGTCTTCTTAGCCTGAATGAGATCACACTACCCAATCTGGCCATTTCATGGTGGTATTTTGGCCTCCTTTGTACTTTGGCCTCCTCAATCGATT
>VZRW01012449.1:0-46002 GCA_013398125.1 Aegotheles bennettii
CAACCCCTAGGGTTCTGTGATTTTGTGTGAAATGTCTGTGCTGTTATATTACATGTTGAAACATATGTTGAAAGCTGTTGCTTGTGTTGCTGCCTCCTCCAAACATGTGGGGTTTAAAAAAAGTATGACAGACAGGAGGAGCTATTTGTAAAGGAGTTCATGTTTCCTCCAATTTCCAATAGAGTGATCGGATTTTTGTTCAGAAATATTAAATTAAGAGATGCTGGAAGTGAGAACTTTGAAAATGAAGTATATACTGAGGCTCTGATGTCTTGAAAATACAGTTTTGGGTACCAGATGCCAAAAGCAGAAAAAATGCTTAGAACGTATATGTTGAAACAAGCAAAACCTAGGATATTTTCTCACCACTTGCTACTCCATGTAGCTGTGAATACTTTGCAATTTTCAAGAAATCATTATTCATTGTATTCCTACATTTTCTTTTTATGGGTAAGAGAGAAATATGCATATTTTATCTCTTCTTTCTAAATATATCACAGTTTCCTCTCATTTTCGATGCATGACACTGAAATTTTCTGCTTCCTGTTAACACCTTTTTCAATTTGAAATATATACATAGTTTGATATAACTTTTTCCTGCATAAATTTACTTTTGTATTAAGGTATGCAGATCATTTATGATCTACATAAAACAATATTTCATATGGATTTTTTAACTATCCATTTTCTGATGTCTTTATTTTTTCACAAGCGCTGTGTCTCTCTTCTGTTAAATACTGTGCTGCATTTGACCTTGTTTCTAAGGTTTCCTATTTTCTTGTGGCATAGTCAGTCATGATCTCAGCCTTTGCTGTATATGAACTCCATCACCCAAGCTGAGAACCATGCTTAGATTATGATGCAGTGGGAAGAGTAAAAGACTGCGATATACGTCTGAAGCATATTTAACCCAGTGGAAACTTCAGCAATAATCACTATTAGGTGCACTCTCCTCATGCTTCTGGCAGCTGATGTAGCCTTGCTCTACTGTTGCAACTCCTTCTGGAGTTCTTCATAACCAAGTCCTTCACATTCTGTCACCAGCACCTTCAACTTCAACATCTTCCTCCTGGCCCCCACGTCCCCATCAAAAGAAAACATTATATGAAAGCTACCTCTCAGTTCTAACCGGAGTAAGGTGGGTGGGGTTCTTTTGGTTTTGTTGTGGTCTGTTTGTTTTGTTTTTATTTTCTTTTCTTATTAGAAAGATCTTGAAATTAATGTCAATTATTGTGTGGACATGTCTTCTACAGAAAAAATGGTTAGAAACTTAAAATGTGATGTCAACTAGATCTGGATAGGATAAATATTTGAATGCACTACATACAATGCATGTAGTCAAGTTGGTTAACAGGGGACTTCTCCCGAGTTGATGGACATTGCTTAAGTTGGAGCTGGTGCAATATCTGAAAACATCGAGTTCTTCAACTTCCATTAACATTTATGCGCCTAATAGGAAGCAAGATCAATAACTTTTTCACAAAAGACATTCACTGTAGAACTAAAATTATTCACTGAAAATAAAATAATTGCAAGCTTATTTGTGTTGTGGACAGCTAATTAAAAAGATCAAGATATAGGTCAACACTGCTTTCTTTTAAAGGCTCTTGCAGACATATGGGATACATTTAGCTAGTAGTACCTATACTATATTCTGCATTGTATCTTAACTGTATATAACTTGTCATTTCCTCTCCCTTCCTCTCTCTCTCCTTCCTTCCTTCCATCCTCCTTTCTTTCATTCTTCATTTCCTTCCTTCCTCACTCCCTCCCCTCTTCCCTTCCTCCTCTTCCTCCACCCTTCCTCTCTCCCTTTGCCCCTTCCCTCCTTTATTCCTTCCCTTCTCTTCATTCCTTCCATAGAGCATTTTTAATATACTTTCCCACAGAGCTTTAATTTAATATACCTGTTCTATACATTGTATGTATTTACTTGGCCAATAAATGGTCCTTCTGTTGTTCTGTTAGTGGGGATGGGGGGAAAGAAGTGAATGCCTTTCCCTGTGCCTGCTCAGTTTGAGAATAATCAATTGGAAATCACTTTTGAATGTTTTTGTCATTAGCAGCAATCACATTTGCAAATGGAAGCTGACTGAAAATCATCAGCTTACTAGGTACTAAGTAGGTTGTGCATTGACCTCCAGCTACTATCTTTAGATATACATATATTGATAACAAATCATGAAGAATCCCAGATACAAGCACTTTTCTTCCAGGAGAGAGAGGAGATTATGATTTGCCTGTGAAAATTTAGCAGGCCTAACACACTCACTAAATTTATCTTTCCTTAAGAGGAATTGTCAGATTCAGTCATGTAATTTGAGATATCTCAAATATATATGCTACTTTTTTTTTCTGCTATAATGCCAATAAATGGCTAGTATTTAATAATTAGGTACTTGTTCTTAACATGAGTGAAGGAAAGATGAAGGTGAAGTGGACAGAGACTTCTGACATGAGATTTAAATCTGAAAGTCATCCTTGTTTGGAGGTACAAAGGAAGTGCTTTTCCTTTTCACTTCTTTTTAACATAAATTCAGGAGTTCTGGATGATGCTCATTCACACAAAAAGTCTTGGC
This sequence comes from Aegotheles bennettii, assembly GCA_013398125.1. Lineage (NCBI taxonomy): Eukaryota > Metazoa > Chordata > Aves > Caprimulgiformes > Aegothelidae > Aegotheles > Aegotheles bennettii. The sequence goes on from VZRW01012449.1 coordinate 2,580, forward strand.
TTCAGGAATAGGAGGATATTTAAACTCCAGTTTTGAGTAGTAGGGTCTTTTTTTAGCTGCTCCTGATAGCTTCTAAAACTTTGATCTGATGTTTGATAAAGACTAAAACTTAAATAATATTGTAAACAATGTACTAACAATCAACATGATAAGAAGCTGAAAATTAAACAGATGTGTTTAGGCTTTATATAGATTTTAACAGCTCGTCTTCAATCAATTTGATGGACACTGAAAGGAGCAGTGCCTTCTTTATTGTTGTTCTGAAAGACAAATACAAAAATGTGTACTGTACTAATTGTGGAATTCTTACTGTTTCATTGGCTTTTGTTTTGCCTGCATGCTTCTGGATACCATTTTAGCACATTGAATCAGTGCTACCACAGAAGGTTTTTTACATTCTAAATCAGTTTTCTGCATTATTTACCTCCCATTCCCTAATGGGCATGGTTAGAGGAGCAGTAGACATCATATATGCAGAGCAGAGTAGCATGCCTGCACTCCACAGTGTATGCTGAAGCAGGAACTACATGCCTACTTCCCCATCACTAGGGTCAGCTATGTTCTTCCCTGAGGGGCATTGCTTTAAGGCCATGCTCTAGCACAACATGCAAACTTCAGCTCTATCACCAGGCTAGCTAGGAAGACATGAATTGCTGAAGAGCAGAAAACAGTGGACAGAACAATGACTGCAGAATTGCTGGATTATAAAGCTAGCCTTGCCATTTACTTTTTATAGACTCTTTTAGAAGTCACTGTGTCACTACTGCCCTAAGTTTATTTATCTACAAAATAAGATTAATGATTCTTTAAATCATTCCCATAAGATAAGTCTCGTTTTTGTTATTGATTACCTTATATAAACGACAGCAGTCACAATTCATTTTTAACAACCTCATTCTGTGCAGTATGTACCTGACTTTCCCTCTACTGTGTGTATTTTTAGTTGAACTTAACTTATTTGTGAGGCATGATGCTAAAATAACAACTGCAGAGGTCTACACAAGGAAAAGCAGTAGTATTTTACAAGCTGGCAAATGATTTATTGGAATTTGAGGATTTATTCTAATTGGCTACCAAATATTATTATAATTGTTTAATATATTTCATCTAGTTAAAAATTGGCATTGTGATATTCTGCAAATTATTGCAACATAAAAATATTTAATATACATTTGTCTGTTTCAGAGGCAAGCAGCATTTCATACACTAGCATTTATAATGGTGTTTTAAAAAGTAAATAATAAGAATGAAAGAAGTTAAGGCAAACAAATAAAATCACCATAATTAAATCACCTTGAAATTTTGATAGATTAGCAATTTTCAGTATTTTTTAAACTACCATCACAAATAAACAAAGATGGGACACAATGTGGTTGTACAGTAGCAGTTTTGACCTTGGCATCTTGGAAGAACTTGAGTTTCAAAGGGTTTTTTCTCAAAGTCAAACACAAGTTTTCTGAGCTATTATAGCTCTGACACTTGTTTCTCAAAGTTAAAAGGTTTGAAAGAATTGCAAAATCAAAATATCCTACTAAACTTTGAAAGTTTATATACATTTTTCAGGCGTTTTTTTCCCTAGTGTCAACCTAATTTTTCTATAATATTATTGTACAGATAAAAAGTTTCTGTGTTTATCACCATACTCTTCATCTTAGACAATACATTAATGCTAATGAACAGGAAAAACTCTCAACTATTTAACCTTCTTCAAATGTCACTTGTTTCAGCAACCAACTTTTTAGAAAATAAGTGCAGGCTCTGTAAGAAGACTTGGCTTCATTTAAATAAAAAGTAATTCTAAATTATCACAGATGATCTCTGGTCAAATGTACTTTCAAGTGAACTGTGATTCATGTCAGTTACTCATTAGTAAATATACACTAAAAATCAGTATATTAAAATATACTGATAAAAAGGTCCTACATAATAATATTATTATTAATATTTTAAATAATCTTTTGACTGTTTAGGTTTTTTTAATAGCTGTTTATGGGCAACTACTCAGGAATTAATTTTACTTCTAAAATCATGTACAGTATTTTAACCATAAATTTTTCCTTTAGTTTACATTCACTGTTATTATTGTCCTGTTTTAGTTGTGCTGTTAAGAATCATAAATAGTGCCTTTTAGCTTCATATTAATGCTTGCACTGTATTGAATAGATATAAAGCTCTTTTAAATGCAGACAGGCGTCTGACGCTAGGTTTTGTGCAGCCAAATCTCCCACTGATTCAAACTATAAGTAAAGAAATGCCTGTTATACGATTGTTGAATTTAATGACTGCTAAATTTACCCCAAAAAACTATTTTTGAAGTTAACAAGATGATTTCATTCTGTCAAAGTTGCTACTAACTAGTTGCTTTTAAATAAAAAACATGACTAAAAATCAACAAGCATCCCAGCCTGTACAAAAAATAGTACATCTAAAAGGCAGAGAATTCTTTTATCTTCCCAAGACAAGAGAAACTGTTTAAACGTCCCCAAGACATAGGAAAAACCTTTTCTTTTTTTTTAAATTGCCTCTAAGAAAATTCTTGCTAGAAAACACAGGCATTTTACACGCACTGATTTCTGTTTCAGGAACACTGCTTTTGATTTCATTTTCTCTCCAGAGGGGGGAGAAAAAAAACGTTCATTTATATTCATCAGGAAACATTAATACATAAATTTTGTTCTCACTGTTGATTTCAAATGTCAGTGCAGCTGCACTTAATACAAAGTTACATTTACATTCTAAGAATTCTGTATTAGCAGATCCACGTGAAGATTCCAGTACATCAAGATTGCTACTTTGGTAAGTTTTTATAGAAGTGCTTATCTGCAGCATTATCATTAAAAGTATAGCAAACATTTACATAAGAAACAAATAGTTTCATTAAGTGTTGATCTATAGCATAGAAAACATCTTTCTAGACTCAGTTCAGCTTTAAAAGACTAGATCCTATTTTTAAAAGAGAAAGTCTAAAATTAATGTTTTCCTGCACATGTAACTAGGTTTGCAATGAAGACTTCAATGACATTTGAAGCATGTATTTTAGTCTCCTTGATGTGCTTATATTCAAAGACTAGCAATTGTTTTTACATGTATGTTTTAATGTCAGGCTCAGTTTAGAGACCATTTAGATCTAATTACAGAGCCTAGGTAAGAGATTTGTCTCTAAACACACATCAGAGAGTATCCCACTTCTACTAGCTGTTGTTAGTGTTTCTGCTTTCCTGGCAGTCTTATTCAGTCCCAAAACATCATGATCAAATCAACTACTTCCAACAAGATATCTTTGTGTATTTTAATAGCACTAAACTGACATCACAGTGATTTGTTGGCAATAAAACCAGTAGGTGTAAGATTGCAAAAAGTATTTTTTTATGTTCTGAGCATGAAAAAACCTTATTTTCATTGATGGTATTCTAGGGACAGCTACATATCTCCTTGTAATGTCTATGAAAGTTGGGATGCACTTTTAAATCTGGAATATACATTTTATGTATCAAAACCAGAGTGAAAATAATATTTTTCACAAATTTTCTTGAAAAAAATCACCTAAATTACAGTATTTTCTTCTTGGCAAAATGGATTATAGCCTGATTATGTGAGAATACATACAGATAATTCCATATCGGTTTTACTGACATTTTTAAAACATCTTCTCTGAAAGATTAATTATATTCCAAGTGCTTTTTAATATTTCTGCCACACTTTTGTTGTTTTTGAACAGAACCCTACTTGGAAGAGTATTTGTAAAACTATAGAACCATCACAGAATAAAAAACTTTATTATTTTGAATGAAATTTAAGTTACGATGTAACATTGTGTGAAGATTATTTGTACACTTCCAAATTTGAAGAAGAACCTGCATACCCCTTCTTCTTCATGAAACAGATAAACTTACTCTTATTTACACTTGTTAAGCACAGGTTTTCCTGCAGAAATCTATTTCCACAGTCTGTCTTAGACTAGATAAATACAAATCTTAAATATTTTTGAGTCAGCGTGTGTTTCCTCCACTGTCAGGATATGGATCTGAGACACAGATAAAAAGAAATTATCCCAGAAATATTTTCTTTCTTATAGATGGGGAAGCTGAAATACAAAGTTTAAGTGTCAAGAATGAGAGTAGGAAGAATAAGCAAAAACAATGTGTTTGAGGGGAGAAAGTAGGAACTACAGGTTCAAATCACACTTTCTTTTTCTTGTTTTGTCTCTGATGTGACTTTGAAGAAACCATTTAGAGTTCAATTTTTAGAATTGTACTTTAAATTTTAGTATTCGTGTTGAGATGGTAAGGTTGCTCACAGTTTTTTAAAATAAGGCATTCTGTGTTTCAAAAACAGTGCTACCCTGAAGTATGAAATCCTTTGAAAATATTCTGCTAATTTTGATGCATTGGGATTACTGCAATTTATTGTGTTAAAACAATTATTATATTGACACTTCTCTTTAGTGCTAATTAGCTACTGAACTTCAAATAAAAATTCCGGTAATTCTTCAGTGCTTTTTCCAATAGGAAAACCCAAGAAATAAATAGTGAAACCATCAATAAACACTAACTGGGAACTTTCAAAAAAAAGGAAAGAGTCAGACGGAGAAGAAGTGTAAAAATTTGTAGCAGACAAAAGAGTTCTCAAAGCTGAAACAACAGTGGTCAAAATCTAGCATGGCATTGCCAGAAGACACTCCACCCCACTCTGCCTTAGCTAGAAAGAGACAGCTTCCCATTGGAAGCCACAAGCTGCCTGAAGGACTGTGCTCTGCTATTTGCCTTTCTCACTCCCTTCGTCATCTCCACTGTTTAATGGCCACTGTCACCAAGGCTACCATTGACTGTCATATCCCCAAGAAGTTCTTCCTTGATATGCGTCATTAAGTTATCTCTGACACTCTCAGTGTTCTTGAATGTTTATGTCCCACCACGTATTCCTTCTAGATGTCAGAGGGGTTAAAACATTCTGATGGAATCAGAGTTCATAAGTGATCCCTGAGAGAAACACCAATGAAGTGAATGAAAAATGAACAAGCAAGTAACTTCTTTTAAATAGGTAATGACTAAAATATCTTCAGATTCACTTCCTGATCTGAACAGTTGCCATCAAACCTCCAGCATTTGAAGTGGAGATTTGGGCACTGGTTTCTGAGAATGCTGTGGCAAAATACCTAAATTTTCCCTTCTTTTCTAACTGGCTTTCTTCAGAGATCCCATAGCAAAAATCGTGGCACTCTCATAGACATATCAACCAACACATGTTATGTCCTCACCCCTTAAGGCAAACTGTGATGGTATCCGAGAGGTTGCACAGGCAGAGCTTGCTGAAGGGGATGGATATTAAAACTCTGAACAGGTATTATAGTTTGAAGTTTTGTCCGTCTCGGGAACGAACGAGTTAAACGAGTTATTCCATATCAAGCCTTCTGTTGATAAACTGAAAAGTACTGAGCTAAGTTTTTTTTCCTTCTCTCTGTTTGGGTTTTGGACTGCATTCCTGAGGGGGGGCAGTGGCGGAGCAGAGCAAAGATGCTGCTTCTATCAGTTTTTTTTTCTCTTCTTCGCTGGACTTTCTCTCGGAGGCAGTGGCAGAGCAGAAGGCCACTTATCAGGTTTTTTTTCTTTCCCTTCGCCTGTAGAGAGAGACTGTTTTTTTTGTTTTTTTTCTCTCTCTTCCCCCGGGCTTCTCGGCAGCCAAGACGAGAGGAGAACTCTTTCTTCCCTGGACTCCTGGTTTCGGGATTTTGTAAATATATTTATCCTTTTTTCCCTCCATTTCCCTTTGTACCTGTTCCCTTTTTTCCCTGTTTCATTAAATTTGTATGGTTTGTTTTTCCTAAATCTCACAGCCGTGTGCATTGTTTATTTTCTTCCCTTTGGGGAGAAGTAAGCAATAAATTATTGTCTTGGGGGCTTGCAGTCTGCCCTAACTGCGAAAACCAAGACAATAGGTTATCTGAACATCTCCAGACATAACGAACTGGCTTGCTGTAAAAACAGTCAATCCTAAGACTGTGAACATAACATGGGAAAGGCTAGTTTAGCAGAAGCTAAGCAGAAATTACCATACCCTACGACTATTTAAGACAGTATGAGAGACTGTTCTTGAGGCAGAATAGGAACAGAAGGGACAAGTAGGAACTGGTCTGCAGAGAAGTGTAGAGTTGTTTTGCTACTGCAGTTTACTTGTGGCATATCTCTCAGGTCTCTTCCCTTTTTATTAACATTCTATTTCCTATATCCAGTATTTGGAAACCATTCTCCACTGTCACCACATTGACTGAATTTTTTTGAAGGTTTTTTGCTGGCTGACATTTCACTTGGCGTGACTCCTCACTGTGCTGGATAATCCAGGGTGATGGCTCTTGAGAAATGAGAAAAATCTAATTATTCTAATTGGCAAGTAGCAAAAAGCTTAGTTATTAGAGGAAATGCAACTAAGACAAATAGGGACTGATCTGTTAAAAACAAGACTGTGAGAGGACTTGGACTCTAATAGGAGCAGACTGTGAGCATTTGAGGACAAAGGGATTAAGTAAACTTTTCCAAATGTTCTCCTAATATTCTCAAAGTCCATCATCCCCAACTATCTTCTTCCTCATTATCAGGACCAACAAGGCAGCTGAAACAGTAAAAGCTAAATTCAGGTGAGCCTACCTTAAATGGAAGCCCCTTTATATTTTCTTCTTCTCTAGGCAGAAGGGAGACTTTCCTGCTCCTGCTGGCTCAGATTCTCTGGAGTGCCAGTTGTCTTTTTATAGCAAGCACTAACCCTTGAAAACTGGTAGTCTCCAAACATTATAGTATGCATTCATTTCAGTAAGAATAAGATTTTAACTCCTATTGTGCATTTTCTCTCTTCCAAAATTCACTAGTTTCTCACTTTCTTCAAATTACATTTGTTTGACCTGTCACAGGTGCAGAAGACAGCTCAGTCTATGTCCCCCAAAAGAAAAAAACTCACTGCAAGGATTTCCAGTATTTCTAAATCTAACCTGGAGATGGACTTTACCTGTCATGTTTATTTTTAATATTTTTAGTGTAGAAATTGAGACATTGTGAGAAGTAATCATGTTGTTTAGGCAATAAGATGAGTTTTTTCAAAATTAGCTTGTATTGGTGAGTGCTTTGAATACACAAGGACTTCATGTGACTCCATCTAGTGAGACAGGAAAAAAACTTGGAGGCACAGAAAAAACAACCTGGGGAGGGTGGAAAATGCAGAAAGGCAGAATTTCAAATAATTGAGAAATAAATGAGAAGAGAAAGGCAGTGGATACTCTTTCAAGGAATGTTTGTGGGCAAAGGTAGTATACACCGTGGTTTTTAATTAGACACTTATTTGCCCTATGAGGGAAGGGGTCCGTCATTTTGGTGGAGGACTGAACCCATGGCAGTTGCTGAGGTACTCCTGCAGTTTGTCTTCAGAATGAATTAGTTCATGTCTACACATAAGGTAAGGGGGAAAGGCACTGTTGGATTAGTGAACTACATCCCTTCTGACTGTATCAACAAAGGCAGTACCTCTGAAATATTTCTGAATTTGTTTGTTGCCTGCAGTACAACACTTACAAGCATATCCTTGAGGAATCTGCAGAGAAATTGTTTGTCAGGGTTGCTCTGAGCAGAGTGAAGAGGCCAGGGCCAGAAATCAAATGCCTCGCCACATCTATTTATGTAGATCCAGTTAACAAATAAGAGATGCTTAACTAGTGTTGTTTCACAGTTAGCATGTAATAAATGAACTCAGGCTGGCTGGAAATGATTCTTAATAACAAGAAATTATTTTTATCATATAGAGAGACACTAAGAGGAAGGAGATTGAGAAATATTTCTCAAACACATCTGTGTTAGTGACTCTTTGACTCAACCCAGCCCACTGGGAGCTGGAATAAGGCATCAACACAGTTATTAATTGAGACTGTAGATACTGCCAAGATATTCTGATATGTTGATTTTTTTTTTAAATTGTAAGTTTTAAAATGTGTACATTTGAAAGTGTATTCTAAGTAAGAAAATGTAAATATAAATAAATAATGGAAAAATTTTTATAGATATTTGTGTTTCAATACCATACCCTACGACTATGAAAGATTCTTTTTCTTCTACATTTCATTTACGCTATGAAAGACCTGTTGCTTAAACCAACATGAAAACTCATTGCCCTTGGAGATGCATATTGATGAATATAATAGCTCTATTTCTTCAAAAGATAAGAAACATGCTATTGCACTGCATTTTAATGGTGTGAAATATGAGGTGTTCACCCTGGAATTGATTATTGTGGATTGGATTTAGATATCCTGGAGAGAAGGTGATTTGAAAGTTAGATTAATTAAATGGACCTACAGTTTGTCACCAAAGTTTGATTTTTATATTAAATTGGTTTTCTCCCATCTTCCTTAGAATTTTATTCTGACACTGTTCCTACATATTGAAAAATACTGACATAAAAAAGAAAATGTGCTGTTTGTTTTTCCTTTGTCCCACCTTTATTCTTTTACTTAAAAGCCTTGATAGGCTGGAGAGTTGGGCGGGGAGAAACTTAATGAAACTCAACAAGAGCAAGTGCAGAGTTTTGCATCTGGGGAAGAACAACCCCATGCACCAGTACAGGCTGGGGGCTGACCTGCTGGAGAGCAGTGTAGGAGAAAGGGACCTGGGGGTCCTGGTGGACAGGAGGATGACCATGAGCCAGCAATGTGCCCTTGTGGCCAAGAAGGCCAATGGCATCCTGGGGTGCATTAGAAGGGGGGTGGTCAGTAGGTCGAGAGAGGTTCTCCTCCCCCTCTATTCTGCCCTAGTGAGGCCACATCTGGAGTATTGTGTCCAGTTCTGGGCCCCACAGTTCAAGAAGGACAGGGAACTGCTTGAGAGAGTCCAGCGCAGAGCCACTAAGATGATGAAGGGAGTGGAACATCTCCCTTATGAGGAAAGGCTGAGGGAGCTGGGTCTCTTTAGCTTGGAGAAAAGGAGACTGAGGGGTGACCTCATCCATGGTTACAAATATGGAAAGGGTGAGGGGCAGGACGATGGAGCAAAGCTTTTTTCAGTAATGACCAATGATAGGACAAGGGGCAATGGATGCAAACTGGAGCACAGGAGTTTCCATGTGAATATCAGGAAGAACTTCTTTCCTGTGAGAGTGCCAGAGCACTGGCACAGGCTGCCCAGAGAGGTTGTGGAGTCTCCTTCACTGGAGACATTCAAACCCCGCCTGGCTGCGTTCCTGTGTGATGGACTCTAGGTGACCCTGCTCTGGCAGGGGGGTTGGACTGGATGAGCTTTCGAGGTCCCTTCCAACCCCTAGGATTCTGTGATTCTGTGAAAATTATTAAAGTGAAGGTAGAGATGTCTAGTGATGGAAGACTTGGTAAATTCACAGTATTCCCCAGTCATTAGAGCACTGGTTGTGAACTACAGATACATTTGTTCTGTTTCCAGTTTTACAATTGGCCTGCCACTTAAATCTTAGCCACAGTCTTTCACTTGTCTGTTCTTCGTCTTTCAAGTGGGAATAATGACGAGAATCTTTGTAAAATGTTGTGGGATATACTAATAAGAAGAAATATTGTAGAGTTAAGCAGTATTTTTAAATGTAATGCCATCAGGACTCAGCCTGCACAACTAAAACCTCTCCATTCCATCTTAGCTGATGCAAGACTAACTAAGGCGTTATCAGCAGCACAGGACCCTGGCTCTTTGTTGCCCTGTACTCTCCCAGAGAGCTGTTAACAAAGAATTAGAAAATAAATGCTTAAATTTTCTTCATATTTTTATCCTTTATTTTATACTTTTCCCGTGAGATACTAAAAAACATTGTAAAACACTTTAAAAGCCACATTTTAGACCCATTCTCCCTAATGGACCAAACAATAGTCTTTTATATAGAATCTTTGATCCTAATAAAAAGCCATGCTTATTACAGAACCGACAAGCTACATTTGGGAATAATTTTTAACTCATGGTAGCCCTGGGGAGTTCTATACAACACAAACTTATACGAGTTCCAGCTGGAAGTCATTCTGAGTCAAATTAACTAACACATTTATTACAGGCCTCATTAATCCAACACTTAAATTAATTTATGCAAAGAACCTCTTGGATTAGACCATACTGGGAGGATGATAGAAACTTTCAATATTTATACAGTCTAGCAATTTCCAGTATAAAAATCTTTTTTATGATGTTCATGTCACCATTCTTTGTAGGGGAGTGTCAGTACTGAGACTGAAGTAATCTTGAGGAAACATGACTTTCTTTGTTTAATCAGTTAGAACTTCTCAAATGCTCTGCTCCTCATGGTTGTTTGAAAGATATGGTCAGCTTTTCAAAGTGACAGAGCAAGAAATGTGCTAAGGTCCCATGAAGATAATTAATTCTATCCCAGCCAAAACCAGTACAAAGTGTCATATTTCCTAGCTGTTGGCCCTACAGGAAACAAACAACACAAACAGTTGTTTCAAAAAGAGAGTAAAGAAGTTAACAAGAGAGAAAGATCTGAATATAAAATGTGAATACGAGGAATTCATATTCTTATTTTCCCCTTTATTTGTTGCTATCATGCTCCTTGGGACAAACAGTCAAGATCTCTTTCTTCTCCTTTACTGATAATATAGGCTATGGAAATATAGTTTTTATGTATCTCCAAGTAAATTTCCAACATGAGAATATAAGGACATAGCAACAACTGAGAGCAAAGCAGTTGACATGGCAACAGCAAATAGCCAGAAGACCTTGTGCAGTCTGTCAAGATGGAAAAGGCTGAATTTCTTCAGTAAGAGGGGAAAGAAGAAAAGGAAAAAAATATCTCAAGCTTTAGACACACAATTGCATTCTAATAGTATAATAGTTGTGTTGCCTCAGGGCCTCTTTAGAACTGGCAGTCAAATTATAACGAAGAGTAGTGTTAGCATTGTAAATGAGAAAATATTTACTTAGAAGGTTACGTTCATTACTATTGTTTGCTGCTGACCTTGGTATGTGACATATTAAATTTGTCTTAACCTCTAAGGACATATTGAAAGGGTATGGTGGGTTCTGTGCAGCCTCAAAACAGCACTTATTGGACCATTCTGTATTGTGCACTTTTCATTCCGTAGTGCAGTAAAGATTACACAAATATCATGCAAATATGAAAACATGCTATTTAATTCCTTTCCTGTCTGAATGTGAAATTTGAAAGTCTGCTCCTGAATGACGTATGCCAATTTTACTCTATTAAAACAAAATTATTTTTTTTTGGCCATAACTGATATAGTAATCTAAACACACTTAGAATGCACTCAATTTTTATCTGTTTTATCAAATATTCATTACAGGGCTCACATACATGGATTATGGTAGAACCATGATTGAAAATTTGGTTTAACATCATGCAATGTCTCCCTTTCTATTTAATTCATAAGTAATATTTTGATACCACCAACAAAATCGTTACCTACTCCAGGTTCTGATGCTTGTATTGTCTAGTACCTGACTGGTATTGGAAAGGAGAGCCATGCTTGACTGAAAGCAGAAGTTTGTTTTATCTGTAAGTTTCTAGTAAGAGTGTAAAGTAATTCTATGGAAGAAGAAAATCTTACAAGAACTTGATGGGCCAATGCCATGATAAGATGCCACCTTCCAATTTAATAAAATGGTTTTAAGCCTCACTTTCTGGATGGTCCCTTACAAATCACGCCCCTGGCATCACCTGTGAGACCTATTTTTTTCCTTTCTCTTCAAAATAAATTCACTCCTTTCCTCCCAGAAGTAGACTCATTCAGAGTGAAACTGTTTATAACTCAAATGAATCAGCTTCTGTAGATCATCATTAACAGAGTTAAGGAAGAAGCATATGACAGCTGCAGACAAAGCCTGTGTGTTTCAGTGTGACTTGCCACTAAGTGGTGCAGAGATTGGACTGCTCAAAAAGCTTGCCTTCTGTAGACTTCTGGTTTTACTTTTTTTTCTTTAGAATGCTTCATACATTAGGTACACTGTACCTGCAAAAGTCTTCTCTTTGGATTCAAGTAGAATAGAACCACTCAGTGAAATCTACTACAGTGCACAGGTGTATAGGCTGAGGTGATCAGTGCAGTGCTTTGGCTTGCCATGATCCATGGAGGAAGGAAACAGTTTGTATATAAACTTCTTCTCTGTGCTCCCCTTGTTAATAAGACAAACAAGCAATCGACTTTCACCTCTAACATGCTGGTTTGCATTTGGTCAAAGCGAGTTCCTGTGAACACCATAACTGAATATGTCTCTTGCCTTTGTGTATGTGTGTGTGTATGCAGCAACCTTTGGCAGAATAAAAAGTTTTAGCTCGGTAGTTTTCCTCCTGGGTTGTATGGCATGTTTCCAGATGATGTAAATCAGCTTCATCACAGCCTCAGCTGTGATGAGGCATCATCTGTTAGCCTTCAAGCAATTGTACTTCCTGCTGGTTGCAACTTCCTGCTGGGTTTTTGGCCAACAAAATTGTCAAGACTCCAAAAACTCCTATATGTGTTGTCTGACTATTATTGCTTTATATCACATTAAGTTTTCTATGATTTATGAGTTTTCTAGGTAGAGTCAAAATGGTAGATGGGCTACCAGAGGAGTGAACAGCNAATAAAAAGTTTTAGCTCGGTAGTTTTCCTCCTGGGTTGTATGGCATGTTTCCAGATGATTTACCACACAGCTTCCTGTACTGTGATGAGGCATCATCTGTTAGCCTTCAAGCAATTGTACTTCCTGCTGGTTGTAACTTCCTGATGGGTTTTTGGCCAACAAAATTGTCAAGACTCCAAAAACTCCTATATGTGTTGTCTGACTATTATTGCTTTATATCACATTAAGTTTTCTATGATTTATGAGTTTTCTAGGTAGAGTCAAAATGGTAGATGGGCTACCAGAGGAGTGAACAGCACCAAACTACAAAATAGTTTGGCAGTATTAGAGCATAAAGGAAGTAGACCAAGAAGAGATGTTTGATCATAATAAACACAGGTTTATTCATAGTGATAGAATAAACAAAAACCAAGATTTGAAATCTACCATTCAGAATGAGATAATGCCTCCAAGGATTAACTGCAAATACAGCATTAAAGTGCCTCATTGACTCCTGTGTATTGACCTAATATTGACTTTGCTAAAGATTAAGCTTCCACAAGTTGGTTGGGGACAGAAATGAAACCGTAAAGGTTTCTGACTGGAGTATTCCTGTGTATGCATTGAATAAGCAAAACACTGAATGTTGTTTACCTTTATGCATAGTTTCTCTGAATCAGCATCTCAGCCCCTGATGAATTAGAAGTGATTGTTTCTGAACAGATGTGTTCATTTTGGTCTTTTGGTGTATATTCAGAAGGGAAATCGTGTGAAAGAGAATCCTGATTTTGAGATTATCTCCACTAACATCGTCATTTGAATGACATACTAGGGAGTTTCAACAGTTCCTTAAATTACTTAAATGAGTCTCACATAGCATAGAGTGGAAATTTCAAGTAATATACAACATGATAAAGACTTGAATAAAATGTTGGTGGTTTCATTGTTTGTTTTTTTTTTTTAATTTGGGGAGGGGAAACATGAGTCCCATGGTAGAAACTTGTTGCATGAGTCGTATACACATAGAGATTAAGAGGCGCAACAATCTTGTTTTGAACAAAACTGCCCTTTAGATAAATGCATTCAGACAACCACTGTGCTGGATTGGGCTGGGGTAGAATTAATTTTCTTTGTAGTGGCTTGTATGGGGATATGTTTTGGATTTGTGATAAAAACAGTGTTGATAGCACAGGGATGTTTTCATTACTGCTGAGCAGTTCTTTCATAGACCCAAGGCCTTTTCTGCTTCTCACACCACCTCAGAAGTGAGTAGGCTGGGGGTGCACAAGAAGTTGGGAGGGAACACAGCTGGGACAGCTGACCTCAACTGACCAAAGGGATATTTCATACCATATGACGTCATGTTCAGCATATAAAGCTGGAAGAAATAGGGGGGACATTCAGAACGATGACATTTGTGTTCCCAAGTAACTGTTATGTGTGATGGAACCCTGCTTTCCTGGGGGTGGGTGAACACCTGCATGTCTATGGGAAACAGTGAATTACTTTCTTGGTTTTCATTGTTTGTGTGTACAGCTTTTGCTTTACTTATTAAGCTAGCTTTATCTCAACTTATGAGACTTCTCACTTTTACGCTTCTGATTCTCTCCCCCATCCCATTGGGAGGGAGTGAGTAAGTGGCTGTGTGGGGCTTAGTTTCTGGCTGTGGTTAAACATGATAACCACTTACAAATTATTTTTTTAAATATGGTAGAAAAGCTATTGACTTAGTATAAAATTATTTTATAGTTTTTTATGGGTTTGGCACAACTACAAGCTAGATATTCAAAATCTCTAACAATTTCAGCTAATTGTTACTTTGAGTGGATTTTATCATTTAATATATAATATCTTTTACTTATTTTATGCTTTGCAACACTACTGGAGACTTATTGTTTGCTTTTCTCAGGATGCCATTTTTCATATTTTGGAAACCAAGCATAAGAGATATTGAACGGACTAAGAAATATTGGTTACTGCTTCATAATGGGAGGGAAATGGAATGATCAGTGAGTCTGCACTCTCTTATGAAATTTATTTTAGATAGACATGGTTAACCCCTCATTATGAGGTTAATCCCTCTTTAGGATGGATTTTGATGAAGAAATTAGAGAATAAACTGCTTTATTCCAAAGGGCAATATGAAAGCAACCCCAAAACAGAGAAGTGTTTTAAAAAAAAAAAAAAAGCAAAGAAAGTGAAAAGCTCTATCAACATGAGGGATTTAAAACAGATCAGAGAAGAAAAAATAACTGTTTGAATGGAAATTAGTTTCATTCATAGCAGAGAAATCAAGTTTATTTTTAGGCAAGACATAGAAAAAGGTATCAGAAAGAAGTAACCTGGGTCAAGGTACAAAGAGGTGACTATCAGTGCTATTGTTGACAATATGAATGGATGGCAATAGGCCATGAGCACATTAGCAAAAGAGCATCACTGGAAACAAAACTATAGAATAGGTTGCACATTACAATGATTATCTGCAGACTTTTTCATTTCATAAAGCTGTTATAATGAACTATCCAATAATATCTCTACTCTAAACACTTTGACTGGGTTTGCAACACACAGTTATTTCTCTAAATTTGTGACATCTATTGTTTACCTCCCTGTTCCCCTACTAGTTTTTTGGTAATGTTTTGTGCTTTCCACCTGTTTTTCACTCTTATATATGATGAATGTTACCACAAATCACAGTGTCTGTTATTAGTTTTAGCATGCTCCCTCTTCCCAAGACACTTTTATCACAACTGGTTAATTGCCATTTCTAATTACTTCTGAAAAAGCATTTGGCAGTCTGTAGTTGCATATGAACACTATTATCCAGCACCAGTTTAGTATCTTTGCTGCAATCTGCTTTTCAAAGTTTTCCATCTTTATTTATAAGGTGACAAAGAGAAAAGCTATTTATTCAGCTTCCTCTTTTTAATATTTAATGCTTAATTAATTCACAAAGCAATTATTTTGACTTTACAATAAGGGTGGCATTAAAATACCTGAAACTCTAGCAGCTGCTTATGCTAATTTAGATTCCATTATTATCTATCCAGAGAATTGTGTGTTACTACCCCAGCAGAGACGAAACAGACACAAGCACATAATGTTTTTTCTGACCAGCTACTTTGTTTCCTGACTTAGGATACAATGATCAGGAACTATTGAACTGTATGTTGTCAGCAAATAAGGGCACAGGTGGTTTATCATACAGCCATAAAGCTAAATTCCTAGTGAAAATATTTCATCTATATTTCATCAATATCACAACCAATCAAAACCAAACCATGTCTAAAGGAACAGAATGCAGTTTTATTCAATACCTAGAGATTGTTAATTCACTCCATCCTCAAATTGCCAAATCCTGAAACATCTTTTGAAGGTCTGAGGTACTCAGCTACTTAGCAGTGAAGTATTCAACAGGAGGGAACTGAAAATGTCAGGTTGGTGCATGTCTGTACCTGCCACTTAGTATTAAGGTATTATTAACAGTTTATGATATTTTGGACTATGTTAAAGTTATTGGAATGACTGGATGTGCAGTAACTTTGAAACTCGGGGTACTTCCTAAGATTTCTTGAGTGCATCAGATTCCTAGCCCTGTTGGGCTTTCTTTGTTTTGTATTTGGTTTTGTTTTTGTTTTTTTTTTTAAACCACCATCTTTGAGTTTGAACTTTTGTTTTGGAGGTTTTTTTGGGGGGTAGAGTTCATTTTCTTTTTAAGCAGCTCATCTATATCTTGAACTATTGAGCATTGAAACAAAATACTATATTATTGCTTAACAGTGCTTATATCTGCTTATATCTATGTAATGAAAGGAACCTTACAGCAGACAATAGACAAAATGACAGTTCTTTCCATCTTGTGTTTGAAGCAACTTGAATTTACAAAGAAACGTTGTGTCCATTCATAATGAAAAAAAAAACCAACAAATTAAAACACCAAAAAAAACCAAAACAACAACCCCAAATCTGATGAAATTGTGAACTATATTTGGAAAAATTGTGCTTAACCATTAGTTCATGTCAATTGGTAACAACAGGAGGAGTTCTATTAAGGAACCGTGGAATGCCAGATATTAAGAACAAAGCATCAGTTTGATGTTCAGACATGTACACACAGAGGTACTAAAATATAAAAAAAGTATTCCTTCAAGAAGCCTTTTGACATACCTTTAGGTTAACATAATTCAATGGATTTGCTGACTTTTGAACTTTTGCCTTCAGATACAGTTATTCACTATGAGAAACAAAGTCACTTGCCAAGATTAGCCAACATTGTTGACCTTAAAAGAGTAAGTCCTTCTGGCACTACTGCAAACATCCTTTCTTGCTTGCAAAACCGCTTTGATTCTTAATTGACATTTCCACAGGCATTGTGTCTGTATTCTTGTGAGCTTTGTGTAGCCTCAGTGTACCAACAAGCAGTGTTTGATTAGGGTGTCAACTTGTTAATTTCTTTCCTTTTCCAATATATGCTAGTGAGCTGTTCCCAGAATAACAATTCCATTGTGAAATATCCCACCAAAATCCTAGAGATACTTTTAAGGCAGAAAGTAACCATATTTATTGTGTAAACAATGACATTCTTAACAAAACCATGACCAATACTATAAAAGGACATTGCTTTCAAATTGGCTCTTTTCTTTAGGACCCACATACTCCCTTGGGGGTAAAATGAAGCAAGCTGTAAATGATATATAAATAAAGCAAGGAATTCTGGTAGAAAATTAGTTTTGAAGAAAAAACAGTATTACTAGCATCCTTTAAAAAATAAAAAATTTTTCTAGTATTTCTAACGTGAATAAAATCATGGTACTAGAGAATTGAATAATTAAATGACAGAGTCTTAAAGAAAATACTAATGAAATAATATTGGAATAGATTATTTATTTTAATAGAAACATCTATAGAATTATAATCTATAATAAGTATCAAAATAGAAATTACTAAACTTTATAATTCTTTATTATTAGGTTACATTGTAAAAACAATTTGATGTAGATATTATTCAAAAATGGACCTTCTATTGTTATACAGCAGAAGCATTGCTCTGCATTCTATCAGTGTCTTTAATATGCTGCTTTCAAAGGAATTGTAAAAATATTAGAAAATATTATAAAATTGCACAATTTCTTAATAATTAATAATAAACAAATTGTTATTAAATCTATATTGTTACTATAATTGAACTTATTAGAAACTTCAAAATAATTTTCATGTTTAGAAAAATACATCATTATAAGACAAACTCAGATGTTATTTGAGGCTATCCAGGATATCTTGATGTCTACTGTTAAGGCAGGAACTATGAAAGAGAGTGTAGGTGAAAACATACAAGTGAAATATGTGGGCAACACCTGAGCTTTTTGGTGGCACAGAACTGCAGTCAGTGAGTTCTTCTAAATAGCTTTAAACAGGAACATATTGCCAGCTGCTCACTGACCATTTTGCTGGAGAACAAGTCTAATCCAGAAGGTCAGCATTTTGCATGTTCAAAATTCAGTCACTTTAAAGTATAAATATCGACTCAACTGTCTTAGCTTAGCCATGCTCCAATAGTGATCTTTACCTTTTTGTCCTTATCAGTTGATGTCTGTAAAATAAGAATAATAACCATACTACATAAATGTGTGGTAAAAGTTACTTAGTACTCAAGCATTGTGGAGATAGGGCCTACTACCTAAAATGGAACACTTACATAGATACATTCCCACCCCAAGCACAGAATTCTGACTCTGATGCATCAAGAACTTCTTAGTTCAGTTTGGAAATTCAATTTTGATTTGCATCTTCTGATCATCTTAATGAACTCCAAATGCTCATCGGCACTCAGAACTGATGAGACTAAAGTAAGAACAATGTAAAAAACTCTGAAATGTGTTTATGGCAGACTTCCACACTTCGGTAACATCCGTTTAATTCTGTAAGTTAGTACTGTCTGATGTCACAGCTGTTCAATTTAAAACCAGACCAGGTAAATCTCCAGTAACTTAATACCTCTAAATTGCAGTGTGGGCATAGACTGGCATAGCTCTTGCTGCTACTGAAAGCACAGTGAGTAGCCAGGTGTGCACAGAAGGCTTCAACTATGGTAGTAGCCGAAAGGAAATTGAAGCAGATAGAAATCTTGTAGTTAGAGATGTTTTGGAAGAACAAGTTAATACAATGACCCTTGGGAATCAGGAATGACTGCTGGGTTCGTTCTTGTCCTCGATATGGAGTGCTTTCTGGGACACTACTGTACTTCAGCTGAATAGCTTCAGGGGCCCTGCTTTCAGGGTACATGGGTCTGGAAGAAAACTGCTATGCAAAGACGTGAGGTTTGGTTCTGAAGGCTTGTTGGAACTACAGTTCCAAACTACAGTTGGAACTACAAAGGTAGGACTTTCAACCTCAGGACAGGTGACAGCAGGCAGAACACGACTTGCAAATCAAAAGGTTGAAAAATATTATTTTTTACTTATCTTTACAGGAAATATCTGATAGTATGGACCTACTTATTAGCTCTTAATAAATACTTGATAGACTAGAATTTCTGGTGCCTAACCATGGTCATTAATTGATACGATATGTGTTTGTGTCAACTGAGTACAGTGAGCACAGATTTTCACGACAGCTAAAGTGACTGTTGGTTGAAATGCTGTTGATTCCTAGATAAATATTGGCCAGCTAAATCTTTATTCCATACGTCATCTACCATATGACGTACAAGTATGTCAAACTCACAGCCCACTGTTTTGGCAAGAATAAGGTGTGATCTCAGAAAAAGCAAACACACAGACTATCATGCAAATTTTGTTTTCTCCCCTAAAATCTTTGATTCCTGTTTTTTAAATAAATTACATAGCTCATGTATCATGCAATATACTTAAAACTTTTTCTATCAAGTCAAACATGACATTTACAAACTTAAAAGTTAGTGACAAGAATGTTGGATTAACACCTCTCTGTAATTATCATAAAATGTGTTTCAACATGTACCAAACTAAAAATGTCTTAAAAAGACACAGTTAAGTCAGTTTCATTACCTCCTCTGTACATGTTAATTGAACAAATTAACATTATGATTTATTACCTAATTATACCATTAACTGAAAACCTGTGTCCAATTCTATACTTAAAGTAGTATCTTAAATTTATTTCTATTCCTGAAATAGCAAAGCATTTAATTGTCTAAGCTTCTCAATATTCTCATAATCTTCTTAATGTGCAATTAAAATATTAATACAGGCAGGCAAAAATATGATAAAATATTATTTGCAATATAATATACATACAATATCTTACAGTTATTCTTGGAGTGCTCAATAATGCCATTCAATGTCCATTTGTGTCACATGGCATAATCTACCCCTTCAAGCATCTAAAAAATCCAATGTATCTTCTAACTTTAAATTATGTGTTGATGGGATGAATTGTTGTTTGTTGTCATTTAAAATACAAAAAAAAACATCTGAAGCAATTCATCATGTCTGTATACAAATTTCCTGACTTAATTAACATATGGCAAGTTAACAGATTTCAATTTAATGCCATTTTGGCACATGATGCTGACTCATGGTTAAACAAAGGGGCTTGAGATGAGTTCACATACATGAAGATTTATTAACAGGGAAGTTATGTTCAAGGAAAATTAAAAACAAGAAGCAGGGGAGAGAGAGAGGAGGAGAGAAAAGAAAGAGAAAGAGGGAGAGAGGGAGAAGGAGGGACAGATGGAAGAAACTGTTGTTGCTGACAAGCATGCTTAATCAAGGGCAGTTTTTCAAGTTGCTTGGCTGTTAAGGTCTCTGAATTAATATTACTGTCACCCTAAATGAAACCAAAAGTTACAACCAAGGGCTAGGAAAAAGAAGGAAGGACTGACCAGTAACAATCAGTGCCCAGGAGATCTATTGTGGCAACACTGTTAGGGTCTGCAGGTGTAAGGCTGTGGGAGAAACATCATGACAGAAATTGCATGAAAACTGCAGGGATAAATACTGCCCCAACGGCTCTAGAAAACACTCCTCTGGCAGCTTGGGTGAAGGGGTATGGAGCTGCACCTGGAAAGCAATCCACAGAGCTGCAGATCAAAGACCCTCCTAATACAAAATTCAAAGTCACCTACGGCAATGTGCAACACCTCTCAAGCCATTGGGATTTGGTTATTTATGGCACTAAAGTTGTTCCTGAAATAATTTAACCTATCCTTGCAAGTGTGTAAGTCCTGTCTAATTTATAAACATATACAGGGTATAGTCATATAGGGCAGTGACCTTGGCTTGGAAGGCATGGGGGAGGATGGAGATGGAAGCAGCACTTGCCCTGCAGAATCCCACCTCCTCAGCCATGACAGAGCTTCAGCCCTTCTCTTCTGGGAAATAGGTTCTCGTGACTGTAAAATCTAAGAAGCCTGAGCACTTGTGAGGAGGAAAGAGGTGACTGATTCTGCCATTACTTTCAATGCCAATAGGTATTGTATAGAATAAGTGATTTCATAAAAAATATTGTATATAGGAAACTGATGTATATAAAAACCACATTAGGAATAAGTGGGTCAGCTAGGTAATCATATCATAGTTTAAAAAGTGGGAGTGTTTGGCAACAGATTTTAACTAGATTTTACTTGTTTTCTGTTGTAAAGCAAAATTTTAGGGCAGCTTTCTGTAAATACCTGTGGGAAACAAATTCATTTTAATAGTCTTCTGGGAAAAATGTGAAAAGAATATCTTCAAGGGTGACAGCATTCTGTTATTTGGGGCAATGATACATCCATAAAAGAAAAATCATCCAAGTGCTTGTGAGTCTACTTTCTTTAAAACACTTAAATATTTTTTCCAAGAACAATAAATATATATTTACAGTTATGCCGATATCTGAAGACAGCAGCAGTCCTGTTGTCTGGTTTCTGACAAGTCATAAGAGACATGATCGGGTGCATTTTCTATCTAGATCACTAACATGAATGACTCAGTATTTCAGTAAATGAAAAATCTGCTGTACGGTATTTGTCCAAGGGGATGTGAAATGAATTTTGAATGTTCAGTTCCAGGGAGAGAGTATTTCTTTTCGGAATCAAGCCATATGTTAGAATGAAATATATTTCATTAGTGGGTATACTCCTACCTCATCATGTGAAGTGGAAGCAGGAGAAGAGAGGTGACTCTGGAAACTTCTCCCCACTATAAAAAGCTGTGACTTTTTGGAGCCGCTCTTCTTGCTGCCAAAGGGTGACCACCTGCACAAAACACTGCTCGTGTTTTCTCCCTTCCTCAAGCAGTCATAACCAAAGTGAGATACAAAACCTGTATCCAGCCTAATGTCCATGCTAGTGCCTAGCCCCTCAACCCTGAGGAGGGCCTTCCCCGTGGAGCTGGTGAGACCTATGGGAAGGGTGGAAAAGGATGAACCTGAGAGCTGGAGAAGGCTTTGGATTTTCTGAGCATTGTGTGGAGACTGTTTCTGACCCAGGAGTGCAGAGGTCCATGACTCTTTCACCTTTCCACATTCAAAGGTGTGGGGCAGGACAGGCTGACAGAGATGTATGTGTTCAGCTGCAGCAGACCACCAGGTTGAATTGTGGACTACGTACAAAATTGGCCACCCCAATATTTTCAATTTCAAATGTCATGGCTCAGTGCTGACCTGCCAGAAAACAGCTGCTCAAATGACACCCAAGCAATCAATCCATATATAAGAGAACCTGAGGCCTCTGCTGGTCTTTTCTCTGGATCTTCTCAATGAAAGAGGATAACATAGAATCATAGAACCATAGAAACATAGAATCTTAGAATGGTTTGGGTTGGAGGAGACCTTAAAGGATCATCCAGTTCCAAGCTCCCTGCAGTGAGCAGGGACACCTTCCACTAGATCAGGGTGCTCCAAGTCCTATCCAAACTGGCATTGAACACTGCCAGGGAGAGGGCAGCCACACCTTCTCTGGGCAACCTGACCAGTGTCTCATATCTTCCTTATATCTAGTCTAAATCTACTTTCTTTTAATTTAAGATCATTGCCCATTGTCCTATCACTAAAACCCCGACTAAAAAGTCTGTCCCCATCTTCCTTACAAGCCCCCTTTAAGTAGTGAAAGACCACAACAAGGTCTCCCCGGAGCCTTCTCTTCTCCAGGCTGAACAACCCCAGCTCTCTCAGACTGTCTTCGTAGGAGAGGTGCTCCAGCCCTCTGATCATCTTCATGGCCCTCCTCTGGACTCGCTCCAACAGCTCCACGTCCTTCTTATGTTGGGGACTCCGGAACTGGACACAGTACTGCAGGTGGGGTCTCACAAGAGCAGAGTAGAGGGGGAGAATCCCCTCCCTTGACTTGCTGGTCATGCTTCTTTTGATGCAGCCCAGGATATGGTTTGCTTTCTGGGCTGCAAGTGCACATTGCCAGCTCATGTGGAGCTTTTAATGACCAACATGCCCAAGTCCATCTCCTTGGGGCTGTTGTCAATCCATTCTCCATGCAGCCTGTATTCGTGCTTGGGATTGCCCTAACCCATGTGCAGGAACTTGCATTTGGCTTTTGTCTCAGTTCAAATGGCCAGGGCAAGCCTGAACTCAGAGACAGAGTCTGATTTTTGCTACTCACCTCCACCCCCCCCCTCAGGGAAAATGGAAGGGGAATAAGGAATAGAGGCTTAACAGTTGGAAATTAAAACTGTAAAAGATTTAATGAAACAGGGGAGTAACAGGTGGGAAAATAAGAAAATATTTACAAATCTATACAACCCGACTCTGATGACCACCGATACAAGCTCCTGAAAAGTCCTCCACTGCAAAAGCCGATGTAGGAAAAAGGAGTCCAAAGCACCCCCCAGCACCCGATGCAGTTGGATCCTGAAGAGCACGTGGCGAGCTGGTAACAAAGGCAAGACCTTTTCCTCACTCTGGGCCGGCTCCACATGGCAATGAGAAGCAAGCAGAAAGGAAAGAGGGCAGAAACTTCCTGTTCTCCTGGCTTTACAGAGTTTGGCAGGAAATGGGAGGGAATACCGATACCCCAGACTCCTTTTCACAAAGGGTCCTAAACTCCACCCCTCCCTCTTTGGGTCTGTCTCCTCAAACCATAACAGCCTTGTTGAACTTCATGCCCATATCTCGAGCCTGTCAAGGTCCCTCTGGATGGCATCCCTTCCCTTCAGCATGTCAACCATACCACACAGCTTGGTCTCATCAGCAGACTTAATGAGGGTGCACCCAATCCCACTAACCATGTCACTGAGAAAGATGTTAATGAGCATTGGTCCCAATACCGACCCCTGAGGAACACCACTCATCAGTGATCTCCACTTGTACATCTAGTCATTGACTGCACACTTTGAGTGCAATCATCCAGCCAATGCCTTAGCCACTGAGTGGTCCATTCATCAAGTCTATGCCTCTCTAATATAAAGACAAGGATGTCAAACAGGACATTATCACAGGTCCAGGTAGATGTTTGGTGTATAATAAGGGCTGTTTCCAGGAATGCTTAGATTTACTTTTATACCCTGATAGACTGGATGGGCAGTGTGTGGGAGAGCAGAGCCCACTGAAAGACTGCTTCAGGGAGAAGAGAAAATCGTGGTGACACTCATGTCCATGCTGCCTGTAAGGCTCTGGTTCCAGCAGCCATCCATTGCCTGCACCTGAACTGCTGCTCTTCATTTTAAAGAAACTTGTTTTGCTCTGACATGGGGTGGTGGAAATTGCATCTTAATAAATTGTTTGACAGAAAATTGATCCCCCTCCCAAAATTTTAATTCAATTCTTACAGTTTTTATTTATATCTATATACATTAATTAAAAAGTACCGGAGGCAACTGATTTCTTATAACACACTGAATGAGTATCAGCTAACAACTTTTAGCTGGTTTCAATGCTTCTCAAGAATAGACAACTAGTTTTCAGAGATTTTTGTTTTGTGTTGTTTTTTCCAATTAAACAATCTTAATTTTAAATTAGGGATTATTGTGCTCATGATGCTCTGTGTTTGACTTCCTTTAAGATATGGAATATTAATCTGTAAGTCTCCTCTAACTATCATAACTTTACAAGGTCAAATTCTTTAGTTTAATGGATCTGGCTTGATTTATATATGAAATGTTTTGGCCTAGGGCCTAGCTGTAATACATTACTATAGCTGAGAATAGGAATAAAAATTACTGCATTTTTCAGTAGTTTTTAATAATATGTTTCACACTGTGAAGTGCTTAGCAGCCTTTAATTTCCTAGCACTACTGACCCGTTCTGAACAACCTTACTCTTTGTTTGTTCCTTTAGTGCTGTGTTTGCTAAATATAATGTTACGTTTTACCATGGATTTACACATACATACTTAAATTTCTCTGAAAAAAAAAAAATGGAGGCCATGCATCACAGAAAGTTTTTCTGTATTACTTTTAATCATCAAGGGTCCTTTTCAATGAAGACATAACTCAGAAGTAGATCTGTGGTTTTCAGTTTTAATGCTCTTTTAAAAACTGGTAGAAGTCATGACGGCAAAAAGTATTTTCTAATGTGCCATTTTGCTTGTCATATAAGTTATTTCCTTTATTGTGTAGCATGTTTAACATTTCAATTGTTACTGTCTAAAAGAAATGTTAATTTTTTGCCAATTATTTTAGTAGCAAGACATGTTTAAATAATATTCTTTATTTGTGATTGATTGAAAACTGATATTGCAAAATAGAAAGTAATCCAGAACACAGTAATTGGGAACAGTCTCACCTCCCTCTTCTGCAACTTCATTTTTCAATTATGAAATGTGGCAGTTGATTAAAATTTTGTCTAATAGCTTTTTATCTTTTTTTTTTGAGTTTAAAAGGAGTGAAATAATATTTTGTCTACTCGTTCTTTGTCTTCAAAGATGAAAGATGTTTTATTTCCTTTATAGAACCTCACAAAAGCAGAGCAGATAATTATACTAAACAGTTATTTAAATCCCAATAAAAAGAGTATATCTATTTTTATGAAAGAATTCAATAAGTTCTTGAATTCACTGGATGTAGCGGGTTTTCATGTCTTTATGAGTTAAAGTTAAACAAATGTCCAATTACCATTATGAAATACTGTTTTTCTTTTTTTAAAAAAACAGGTTTTAAGGTTTTCTTGTCTGATAACAATGAATGAGATACTCACTTATAGAAAGAATATAGTGTAAGTGAAACAAAGCTAGTGATTCAAGATGTTAAAAACAATGAGAGGAAGATAATCTTCAAAGACATGAAAAGAACCTTTCTAGCAATGCCCCTCAAAATGTAAATGTTCAAAATACTGGGGAAGGCAAATTATGTTTCATTTTGGGAAATCTTTAGAACATTATTTTTCACTTGCTATGAATACATGCTGAAAATATTACCCTGTGTTTGCACTGACTGAGACTTGCAGGAATCTGAGTTATGTCCCCAATGAAGCTGGCTTTAAAGTAGTTGTGGCATCACTTCGTCTTTTTATGAACTAGCTTTCTGCCTCTACAGAGTCACAAAAGAGCTAATGCAGACAAGCGAAGATGTCTTGTGTGACTGAAGTTGTTTTCAAGACTCAAAACTCTTAAATGAAAATAATGTGCTTTAGAAATACCTCTGCTAAGCCATGATAAGCCATTCTGTACTTGCATAGTACAGAATGCAGGAGAAGATTTTCATGTAACTGAAAAAAGAACTGTTTAATACAACCAACAGGAACTCACAGAGAAAATATATTTCAAAGGAATCTACATGGAAACACAGGATTGATGTGTGAATATTTAGTGACATGTTAAGCAATATATGTATGTTTTAGTAATTTTCTTGAACTGTTTTCCATTATCTGTGGCAAGGAATTGATCAAATTCATGCATATATCTGAGTCTTAAAACACACCTTTGATAGTTCAATGCCAATGATCATTCTAAGAATTTCATGTTTTCATAACAGGGATAGAGATAAGAGAAGCAGTGGCTGACTTCAGAAATCCCTCTCTAGCTTAACACTGAATGTAACTTTTGGGTAATTAATGAAAACAAACCTATACTGTAATAGTGTAATGAAGAACTTAAGTTTCATTGTATATAATCTCTCACTTCCTGAAAAAGGAGGACCAACATCTTCATGGTCCTATTTTAATTCTTTAAACTATAAATTTAGCTATTTTTGTAGTAAAATAGCAATTAGGTTCTTCAGCTATTTTCCAGAAAAGAAAACAGAAGTGTCACTGGGTAGTGCTATCAGATGGAAGAGGAGAAGGAGCTGGATTGAAGACAAATTTATATTAATGTTAGTAATATCAACATCTCATTTTTGTACTTTTACTTGAAGTATCTGGCAGCAAGTAAAATGGATGTTTTTAATCAGAATTATGACAGATTTCCATTCATTTTCTGTACTTGCTGTCAAATTGTGAGAAAAACATTTCTGTGGAATAAGTGACTTCTGTATGTGTATCTCACATAATCTTTTTACTTAAATGTTTTTGAATTAAGATAAATAGTATCCAAGTTATTCAAGTTTTACAATATTTTCTTGTTAAGATAATGACCATATAATTGCAACAGTGAGTTATGTAATTATATTTGTACTTGAGCTTTGATTTCATGTGAGTGGATCCAGTGATTCAATTTCTCTGGCATGATTATGCAGTGTCATAAAAATCAAATAAATATGTTAAATAAGCAAAATGTGAATAATGTAAGTTATTACAAAGAGAACTTGTTCAGTAGAAAGTTGTTTAATCATTATATGTTTAGTTTATTACTGCCCTTTTTCTTTTTAATACTGTCAAGAGCAAACCTTATAGGCTCTTAAGACTGATCTATTTTATTATGTAAACTACCCTACATTTCCACAGTCTGTAGATTTTCATTGTTAAGCAGCTGATTCTTGGACTTTATCAGCCCTCCAGTTTATCATGTGATCATGTTGACCATATTCATCAGCATACTGCAATAAGGCTGTACAGTAAAGAAAGATGATGGTAAAGTCACACTTTCATTAGACCGGTGTAAGATTCTTTGGGGTGCTCCTATATAAGCCACAGATTTTTTTTTAAAAAAAGTAATTATATTCTATAGACAGCATTGGCAAAAATATCACTGTTTCTACATTAAATGAAATTATTTTCATTTGAAAACAAGCTTTGGACCCTGATTCGTGTGTTGGAGGTTCCATGAGCAAAGTAAACACAGAGTTGAGTGGAGTTCTTGACATGCTAAAAAAGCAGACAGGACTTTTGGAGACAGTGTTTTTGCACATGGCAGCTAAAGTTTGAAGAAACCCAGTTTGATTCAGATGTACCAGTGAGAGGAAATGCTTTTCCCTATTCTCTTTTTCCTTGTCTAAAACGGACATAGAAAAAAACCCATTACAATTAAACAAAAACTTTACAAAAAAAGAATGAACAGAAACAGATTTTGAGAATTCTATAAAGAAATCAGAAAAATAGATACAAAATTCCTTTGGTCTTGAAATAATCTATCTAGAAATGGAGATAAGTGAAGTCTCTTCAGCATGTGAGAAATGTTTCGCTGTTCTACCAAATCTCTACAGATTCTTTAGGAGATCTGCAGGCTCAGAAATGGGATAAATTCATTCATTGCTCCTCATGTGGAAATTTATTTGAAAAACAGCAGTACATGTTTCTTAATATTTTGGAAAAATAATGGAAACATTATTGAAAAAAGCTGAGGCTCAATTCTTTATTTATCTATCATTTCGGAAAAGCCTTTTTGGAAAAGACTTCACCTTCATGGGTCTAGCTGCAAAAACTGATCACCTTCAAGTATGTATATTAATCAATGAGCTGATCAGACTTTCATCAAGTGTTCTTCTGGTTGAGTATAATCATTATTCAGATAGAATTTTTATTCCATATTATGATAGAAGTTTTAAAAATTCTGGTTAATACCCTTAAGGAAATGGAATTCAGAAGAATATTGGTAAGAGGTAAAGTCATGGTCTTTATGATAGAAAATGCTGGAAATAATTGCCTGCATGTTACTTATAATGTTACTTATTTAAGCCTTTATCATAAGTATTTTAATATTTAAAATGTATTATCTCATGCTATGTTTTTCATGTTAACTTTTGAGTGTTTGACTTGGCAATTTTGATTAATGTTCTTAAAGTTCTTAAGATCCTTAATAAGATCCTTATTGATGTGTTATTTCCCATGTTTTAAGAAAAGCTGTCTGACAACATGAAATTCCATGAATTGGAATCAAAATATCTAGTATCAAAGCCATTTGGCTAGGACTATTCACCCTTGCTACTGTGCAAACTAAGACATTACCTGACTTTTATAATGCTAACAACACCCAGGAAATTCTGATCATAGGAAAACTATTCAGTTCATGTAGTTTAAACCAAATCAGAAGTGAAGTTTTTTAATAATTTTTTAATGATATGCAATTAACCTACAGTCAGTGCATCAGGATCAACATCAACATTGCAACCAACATGGTCCTAGGGACTTGCAAAGTGTTAATAAACACCTACAAATTGTTAAGCATGCTTCCATAATTATTCTCAAAAAGTTCTAACCTCATGCCCATGTGGAGTGATTGCAAATCTTCCCCTCACATACCGGAGTCAGTTCCTCACATCTGGGACTGCAGTTTTGCTACTTGCAGACACCTCCTGTGGGAGACATGGATGCTCTCATTTTGTGTCAACCTGTGCTATTCCCTACACACCACATGTCCCAAAGAAAGCAGCCTGGCAGGTCACACTGGTGTCCCTGGCTTTGGAGGTGCTGCCCTCCAGGCCATCTTGCCTAGGAAGCACCCCCACAATCACTTCATAGGCATTTGCTAGAAGCAGACAGAGCCCCTCAGAGCTCCCTTGTCATAGCATTTAGCTTGAAAACCTGGGGCCTTAATGAGAACAGCTGAACAGAAGGAATTGCTGATCATGAAGCATGAGAATAAACAGTCTGGATTTCTAAAGTAAAGCCTATGAGAGCACACTGGGCTCTGTAGCAGCTCAGAAGTGGGGCCCAAATAGGGCCCAAATAGGGCCATTTTTATGCTGATGACAGCTGGGAAGGAGGATGGGGAATAAGGACACTATGAAAGACGTTGCAGCTCACTTGTGGTCGTGATGTGGACCTGTCAACAAAGCCTGCTTTTGAGAGAGTTCTCCACTCTGGCCACTCAAGTTCTTGCATGCAGTCTGTCTCAAGATGGCTAGTACTCCTCCTTCTCCTCTCCCATGCTGGAGACTGTAGCACCTCTCAATCCCTTCGCTCCCTCCCTCTGACCCTGCCCTTGCCACATCCTGCTGTAAGCTTTAGGCCTAGTACAAGCTTTGAAATAGATGGTTTTGTTGTGCCAGTTGTTAGGATACCAGGAAAGATTGTGTTATGTGTTTTGCTTTCCTTTTTTAACTCTTTCTTAACTCAATTTTTATTTATTTTTTTTTATCTTAACCCTTTAAATCCCTTTTAAAGAATGTATATATTTGGCACAAGGGCCATCTTCTGTAATGTTGCTGAAAAAGCTTTCATTTATAACTAATAAAATTAGGTTGCCTTTTCAGTATTCTTTTAATTGTCTTTCAAATTTTTGAAGTCCCTAGTTGTGTGCATGGGGATATGCATAGAAGTTTTGTTTATTTTTTTTCTTTGTGTTTAAATATTCCAGTTATTTTAGGAAGTAATTATTGCCTCTTATGTGGCTGTCACAGGTTGGTAAACACTAACTCACTTTTACCTAAGCATCCTGGCATCTGGGTAATTGGGAACACTCATCTGAGGTTCAGAACTTGCTGGTTTGCCTGTCCAGGGCAGAGACTGGAGGACAATGTTGTTTTCCTGCTGTCACTTTGTAGTGCAGTGGAGAACATTGGGCTGTTTGGACTTTTTATCACTGCGGATGGTGAAAAGCTGACATGGGGTCAGTATGGACAGAGCCATATGAGATTTAAACTGTTGAAGTCCAGGAAGTCAGTCAGGACAGTGATCTGCACTCTGCTTATAATTTAAGATTTGATTAATGGTGATTGTGTTTTATCAAGGCTAGCAAAAGATGCAAAGGCCAGCTCCTGGCAGGATTTCAGGTTTCTCCTAGGACTGCAACAGTACGGAAGAACAGGTGTTCCTTTTCATAATAGGAGAACATACACAATTTTTTCTACACATAGTCTTAAAACTGGAAGCCATTTCAGCTACACTTGGAAGCACTGGACATCTGCATTTGCAGGCAGTGTTATCCACTGCCTATAATCAGATGCAGAGTGTCTTTGTTCTGTTCATTTATTTTTTTTGTCATACTAGCACCTCTAATTGTCAAACCAGACAATTTTCTGGCTTCAGTTGTATGAGTGGAGGAAGAAACATTGGTAGTTAACAATTTGTGGCTATCAATAATTGGAAATGTTGACATCAATTAAAGGTCAACACTTTAACCTTATGAAATCACCTGCAAAACTGTGAAAATAAAATGACTGAGCACCCAATCATTTCACAGGCTTGTTAGAAATAGAGGACTATAAAGGACAGCCTGCTTCAGAAAGTACAATCTTTTGCTATATGAGAAAGATTCAGAACATAATCTCTTTGATTAATTTTGTTACTCTGAATATACTTATCCATCTTTGTAATGATAGTGTAAATCTCACAAAAAATATTTAGATTGAAATAATAAAATGTGACTTTGAAACAATGTTTATTTTGTTTTGCTTCAAACTTTCTGAGTCATTAAAGCAATCTGAAAATGAAGGATTTTTAAAAAACTAATTTTTACTTTAGGGTTGGGTTGCTAAAGAAAAGTAATTTTTCACGTTATATTCTAGAACTAATTTACTCACATTCACCTTATATGTGGGAGTATAAAATATAAATGTGTAAATACTAGTGTTTGAAACATTTTTTTATGTGTCTGGGAAAATAAATTCCATTTTACCCTTATGTAGAACAATTTGAAATAAACACTCTCTTTACCAGACTGTATTTTTCAAATCTGCATACTTAAATTCCATTTGGGATCATAGTATTGCAATGCACTACAGATAATATAGATACAGATGAAGATACAGATACAGATAATGCACTACAGAAAATACAGATAAAGATGTATTTAAGGAGGACCTTGTATTGGGGTAATATTGTAATAAAAAAAAAAATAAAAAGGCAATAATACCATAATAAAGGGAAATATTTACACTTTTGCTCTGTTATTTAGAAATATTTATCGGCATTAATTTAATCAGTGGGACTAGTTGAAGTTTGTGAATGTAAAGGAAATAATTATTCCTCTTGCATCATTAGTATTTGTATATTAAATTATTTCAAATACCTGAAAATGGCTGATAAAAAGGACATGAAAAGTGGTGTGAAACTTGGTATAACTCCCTGACTGCATTCACAAGAAGAAACAGAATGTCATTATTGCAGTGTCTTTTTCTCTGGGTTCAAAATTGAAAAATCAATTAAGTTTATTTGCTAGCATGCTCTAATCTACTTAACTATTGCAATAGATAGTAATTAAAGTATAGATCAACCAATTAATTCTCATATATAATTACAGACTTTGAATTTAAATCACAGTTACTATGACTTTTTTACATCTCTTAAGGTTACATTTTGCTTGCACTATGGTGTCTTTCTACAGACAGTAGAATAGACATCATGGTTATATAATTTTCCAAGATTTTTTCAGATATCATGTAAGAGGTATTTGTTGACTATTTTTGTAAAATCTCATTCAATGTCTTCTATCTCAAAAAAACACAACTCAAAATTAGATATTTTTATTTGCCACAGTAGATACCTGGAATCAAAGTGTTCAGGAATGAGTTTTCAGCTCTGAATGAAACAATACTTTAAGATATACCTGACAAAACCTTACTTCTTTCATCTAGTATGAGCACAATAGAACAGAGGTACAATGCTATTCCCATTCCAAATGTACACAATACCAAGATATACCAAGATTACTAGCTACTACACTGGTATGCCATTATGTAAATTTCCTTCTACCTTCTAGAATTAATATCCATGAGTCATAAGGGTATTATTTGTTGCTATGTGACCAATTACTTTATGTGGGTGCACTGTCCCTTTCCTTCCCTATATCAACCTTTTGTCCAGAGTATTTAATAGTACAATAATGGTAAATAAAACAGAAACAGGCAGACAGACATGTGTTCAGCATTGAAAGTGGTATTAACTGTCTTTTTCACTTCAGGTGTTGAAAGAACTTTATTGTCTTCTGAACTCAGTCAATTCAAAGGGTAGAGAATTATTTTTTTCCTGAAGCTATTGTTCCAAAATTAATTAAAAGTTGTTAGAACCATCTCTGCATTAAGAGCAGTAAAACACCATGTATATTTTTCTTCTGCACTCTTCTAAAAAAACTTTAAATCTGAGCACAGCAGAGAACTGATTTTAAGTTGCTGCCCTCTGTGTTAAAAGTTTAACTCAGACAACTGTCACATGCATGTAGAGGTACTTTGAGTTTTGCTGTCAAGTCTCTGATTTCTCACCAAATTACTAAACAGCATAAGGCAGCTATGGCAAATTAATATGTTGCTTACTGATTTTAACTTCCACATTTTCTAGACTTTGGTATTGGTGATGCACCAAAAAAAAATACAATAGATAAGTGCCTGCAACAGGGACTATAGTAACAGAAAGATAGATTACTGTTAAGAGGAAAATATGTGTACATCACATCTTGTGAGTGTAATAGAATTTTATGTAGTAGACATACAAATGTCTAGCCACACTATAAGAAACTTGTTTTATTGCTACATTTAAAATTTGGAGGAAGAGAAATCCTGGAGATGATATTTCATTTATACTATGTAATAAATACGTTTCTAGCAAGGCATAAATGACTGAAATGAAGCTGAAGTTTTAAAAGAAAACTGATTGTGCAGTGTTGCACTGTGTACCTGAAAGAAAATATGAATAGAAAAGAAACTGCAATTAAAGACAGAAACAAAAAAACCCAACCAATAAAAAAAAAATAAAATAATAAAAATCAGACGTATGGTCTCAGAGCTTTAATCACTGTAAAGGAGTATAGTTCAAGAGACTGTAATGGGACCATGATGGCTTCTATCCAATAAAGATTTGATATATAAAGTTAAATACCAGGTTGTCATAGAAAAAAGAAAAATGCTTGTCTGTTCCTACAGCTTGCTTTTACAGGCAGTCAATGCTGATATGAACCACATCTGAAGTACAAGAAATAAACAGTCTAATAGGCTGTTTCTAAAGAAATTGAGGAAATAAAAATCTCTACTCTTTCAGAATTATGTGCTTTTTGGAACATATGCTTCTTAGATTCGAGAGTTTTAGCATGTCTCCGTATTGGAAGGGTAAATACAGTTTAAAGGGGCAGTTTTTGCAGACAATATTCAATAATCAGTTTTTTGAGGGCACATACCCCAGACTCCTCTTTTTTTTTCTAATTTCCAGTGCTTGTAGTTCTTATCCACGTGATTTCAGTATATGTTTAATTTCATTGAATCATAAATAAAGAAAACTGAGAACAAGTGCATGGCCAGAGTAGAGTCCTGCTCTTCCAAAACCTCGACACTTATAACAGAGTAGCAAAAGGAATCATAAGCATTGCCTGCAATACTTGAATTTTTAAACAAAAAGATAATTCTTTTTTAGTTGTAGTCTAAGATATGAGAGATTCTTCTGTGGGCCACTTAAAGTCCTTACATATGCAACACTGACATAATAAAGGTCTTGTATGTATCTACCCGGTAGTTTTATTTTCAGGTATTTTCCAGAGATATATCACTTCCCCTAACATGACATGATTTCTTTTCCTTTTCCTACTTGTTACTGAACATGTGTCAACAAGCTCAAGAAGTGGGCACACATGAAACTCATGAGGTTCAACAAGGCCAATTGCAAGTTCCTGCACATGGGTTAGGGCAATCCCAAGCACGAATATGGGCTGCATGGAGAATGGATTGACAACAGCCCCAAGGAGATGGACTTGGGCATGTTGGTTATTAAAAGCTCCACATGAGCTGACATTGTTCACTCGCATCCCAGAAAGCAAACCATATCCTGGGCTGCATCAAAAGAAGCATGACCAGCAGGTCGAGGGAGAGGATTCTCCCCCTCTACTCTGCTCTTGTGAGACCCCACCTGGAGCACTGTGTCCAGTTCCGGAGTCCCCAACATAAGAAGGACGTGGAGCTGTTGGAGCAAGTCCAGAGGAGGGCCATGAAGATGATCAGAGGGCTGGAGCACCTCTCCTATGAAGACAGTCTGAGAGAGTTGGGGTTGTTCAGCCTGGAGAAGAGAAGGCTCCGGGGAGACCTTGTTGTGGTCTTTCAGTACTTAAAGGGGGCTTGTAAGGAAGATGGGGACAGACTTTTTAGTCGGGGTTTTAGTGATAGGACAATGGGCAATGATCTTAAATTAAAAGAAAGTAGATTTAGACTAGATATAAGGAAGATAATTTTTTACAATGAGGTTGGTGAGACACTGAACAGGTTGCCCAGTGGTAGATGTCCCATCCCTGGAAACATTCAAGGTTAGGCTGAATGGA
Organism: Aegotheles bennettii; assembly: GCA_013398125.1. Lineage (NCBI taxonomy): Eukaryota > Metazoa > Chordata > Aves > Caprimulgiformes > Aegothelidae > Aegotheles > Aegotheles bennettii. The sequence goes on from VZRW01012449.1 coordinate 37,602, forward strand.
GCTCTGAGCAACCTGATCTAATTGAAGGTGTCTGCTCACTGCAGGGAGATTGGACTAGATCTGAAAGATAATACCACAATGCATATAGAAAATTATATATAATTTTAACATTAATTTGGATGTCTTTCAAAACATTGTAGATTTTCTGGAGTATATTTTGGTGTGCACAATTTACCACAGAAAAATGATCAGGCAGGTCTAATAATCAGTGTCGTCACAATTGAATAGTCTTAAGTAGGTCTGAATAATAGAATTCTACTATTCTCTGCTTGGGCACAATTCTCAGACGGTATTATAAATGAAAATTTTCCTCTTAATATGATAAAAATATTGCACTAAATCTGTTAACCTTTAATAACAATAATATACCTTTAAAATAATTCCCAGCAGAGATATTTCAAACTTGTAATTTTTGTGGACTTCAAGTCAATAAATCCTGATAGCACGACTAATAATTATCTTCAGTGGATCAAAAAATGTTTTCCACTGAGAACAAAGTATCTTTCCACTTTACTAACTAACAACGCTATTTTTTCCAAATTATTTAAAAAAAAAAACCAACAAAAAAACCAGAAGCCATGACATTCTATACCCTTGCAAATATCAGAGATCCTGACGTGGTAATAAAAATGTGCAATTTGTAATCAGAGCCATGACTATTTAGAAAAGATATTCCATAGAGTTTTAGAAAATCAGGACTTAGTCTTACACTTGATTAAAAGATAACCTGTATTTTCAAATGATACTTAGAAAGCTTTGTTTTGGCGCAATCACAGAATTCTTGTTAATAAGTTTCAACATCAAGGCTGTTAGCTTTACACATACATAATATTCAAAAGAAAATATTTTATTGTGATACTTAGACAACATATCTTCCTTTGCTCAGAAAACAAGGGTGTGAACTTGGTATTGTTATTTTGCCTGGTTCTTACAATAAATGATAAAGCTAAGATGCTCGAGTTTGTAAGATAACACCTCTAGAGCACACACTACACTGCAGTCAGAGAAGCAAAGCTCCATCTCCACCTGGAGTGGAACTGCAGAGTCAGCTCTTTTGGACTCCTTCATTATAAAATATACAACACAATTGTCTTAGAAAGAAGTACATTATTTTTCTTCAACTTTCTCCTGAATATGTTAACTGGGATTTTTGCAAATGCAGACAGATACTTTTTGCATGGTTCTGTGCTATGGTTTGAAGGGCCACAGGCAAAAATTCATAGTATCAATATGAGGACCTAGACAGACGATGGTGTTTAGGGCCCTGAGAGATCCCAGGGCCTGAACAGAGAAGGGTCCATATTCCTTCCCATTTCCTGCCATACTCTGTAAAAGCTGGGAGGACAGGAAATCTGCCCCCTTTCTGCTCCCTTCTTCCTTGCTGCTTCACTGCACTTGGAGATCTTGAAGAAAGTTTCCTGCTCCTTTGTCATCAGCTTGCCCTGTGCTCTGCAAGATTGAAATGCATTGAGTGCTGGGACGAGCCTTCAACTCTTTTCCTGATTTGGAAAGTCCCACAAGGGACTTTCAGGCACTTATATCAACAATCACCAAGATAAAGTTTTGTATATATATATATGTATATTTGTTCCTTCTCCTGCGTGTTACTAATTTTAACTTCCAATCTTTAAGTCTTGTTTCCTTATTCCCCTTTTGCCTTCCTCTGGGAGGGTGGAGGGGTTTGCTTAAGCCGATAAACTGAGACATATTGTCTCTTGAGATTTGCTTAGGAATCCTTTCATTTTCTAACTCCCTAAAACAGTAGGTACTAGTTTTTTCAGGTTTTGACACTATCTTCCTTGAAAGTAGTAGTAGTCACAACACCAAGCCTGCCTGACATCAAGAAGCATTTGGACAATGTTCTCAGGCACATGGTAGCATCCTTGGTGTGTCCTACACAGGGACAGGAGTTGGACTCGATGATTCTTCAACTTCAGAGAGTTGTAGTCAATGATTCTTCAACTTCAGAGAGTTGTAGTCAATGGGACAGAATCTAGTTGGAGGTCTGTGACCAGTGGAGTCCCTCAGGGGTCGGTACTGGGACCGGTGTTGTTCAATATCTTCGTCAACGACCTGGATGAGGGTACAGAATGTATCCTCAGCAAGTTTGCTGATGACACTAAACTGGGAGGAGTGGCTGACACATCAGAGGGTTGTGCTGCCATTCAAAGAGACCTTGATAGGCTGGAGAGTTGGGCGGGGAGAAACTTAATGAAATTCAACAAGGGCAAGTGCAGAGTTTTGCATCTGGGGAAGAACAACACCATGCACCAGTACAGGCTGGGGGCTGACCTGCTGGAGAGCAGTGTAGGAGAAAGGGACCTGGGGGTCCTGGTGGACAGGAGGATGACCATGAGCCAGCAATGTGCCCTTGTGGCCAAGAAGGCCAATGGCATCCTGGGGTGCATTAGAAAGGGGGTGGTCAGTAGGTCAAGAGAGGTTCTCCTCCCCCTCTATTCTGCCTTGGTGAGGCCACATCTGGAGTATTGTGTCCAGTTCTGGGCCCCACAGTTCAAGAAGGACAGGGAACTGCTTGAGAGAGTCCAGCGCAGAGCCACAAAGATGATGAAGGGAGTGGAACATCTCCCTTATGAGGAAAGGCTGAGGGAGCTGGGTCTCTTTAGCTTGGAGAAAAGGAGACTGAGGGGTGACCTCATCCATGGTTACAAATATGTAAAGGGTGAGTGTCAGGATGATGGAGCCAAGCTTTTTTCAGTGCTGACCAATGATAGGACAAGGGGCAATGGATGCAAACTGGAACACAGGAGTTTCCATGTGAATATCAGGAAAAACTTTTTCACTGTGAGAGTGACGGAACACTGGAACAGGCTGCCCTGAGAGGTTGTGGAGTCTCCTTGGCTGGAGACATTCAAACCCCGCCTGGATGCGTTCCTGTGTGATGGACTCTAGGTGACCCTGCTCTGGCAGGGGGGTTGGACTGGATGATCCTTCGAGGTCCCTTCCAACCCTAGAATTCTGTGATTCTGTGATTCTGATGGGTTCCTTCAACTCAGCATATTCTATGATTCTTTGATTCTATCATTCTATGTTTCTATGAAATTTCCCTGAATTTCTATTTATAATTCAGATTGTACAACCTTCTTTTCAAACTAATAAATCCAGTTAGAAACAAACTGGTCTTTTACTAAACAAAATGAAAAGAAGAGTCAAAATCTTATCTTGTGTAATTGCACCCCAAGAAAATAGGAAGAACATAGTAAACCTATGAAATGTGTTTAATTCTGCAACCAAAGTGTCTCTAGAATTAAATAGTGCCTTCACTATTAGAAAACCTTGTGATATTAAGCAATATATTTTGCAAGGAGATGAGTCAGAGTAGGAGAACCTGAAAGGAAATTGTTTTCATTTTTCTTTAACCTATGGGGAAGAAAAATTGTGTTATAATACTTTCATGTTAAAACTTGATATGTTATTTTAGTTGGGGTTTTGAGACTTTTTTCTAATTTAAATTTATGTTTACTTTATACTGGATTACAATTGTTCAGATTAAAATATCCCTCTCTTTCTAAAGACTGGAGGACTTCTGAAAATATTAAATTTCCATCTGTTTCCATGTAAATTGAAACAGCATCTGCAATAGTAGTAAAACTGATGCTTGTAGTTTAAAAAATGCCATCAGAAGGAAGAGAGTGAGGCTGAAACGCTAACAAAACATAACCTAGACAGCAATTCTGTCTTCATTTAAAATATCATCCTGCTTTTGAGAAATATAAGCAAAATTAATTTGTGAACATCTGCTCACTACAGGACAGAAGCTAAGTTTTGGTCAGAATATATTTCATTTTTATGTTTATTGTGTGTTATTTAGTACAAACTGACTCTTTAGGAAATTATTTGCTCTACAGCATTGGTTTCAATGTGGATGTTCTATTTCTGTATAGTACACTACATGAATAAATGAAAACTATGATCTTAGCCAAAATTAATAGAATTCAAAATGTTGTGGTGTGCTTTTCAAAGACATCTAGCACTTGAAATATCGAGGGCTGCTTTAAATTCAGTTATCAAAGCACTCAAGGCACCTAAAAATCTGGGCAATCTGAAAAATACTTACTAGATATATCCTTAGCCTTGGCCTGTTATGCTGCAGGATTTAGTGTCTGTGAAGAGAAATGTAATTTGTTGGATTGTAATAGCTGCATAAAGACTTAAATGTTAGAGAACTTTGTTATAATACTACTAAATCTCAATTACATTTGCAAAATGACATGGGAACTAAGGTAAAATAAATCAGGATATATTTTCTTAGGTTTGTCAGTGTGAACTAATGAGTTTCTACAGTGGCTTCGATTAGTCCATCAGAAAAAAACAGATAACTTAATAGTCCATGGCAATAAATGGATTGATCCAAAGCTTCCACAAAAATACAGTATTAATTCCTTTGTCATTAAGCAGTGTCAACAGATTCTTTTGAACAGGAGTCAGTCTCAATATGAATGAAATCTAATTCACCCAGGTAAACTGATTTTGTTACTTTCTGAACACAGACTGCCAGCATGAAATTAATCAGATAATTAACAAATTTAGCACTTTACAGAATCTTACAGCTTTCTAAGAAGGTCTATTATTACATTTATCCAATTGGTAATACCTTCTTTAAATAGTCAGAAAACTAACACGATTATTCCAAAAACACAGCCCCATTCATCTCCTCAGGGTATTAATTAACCTCTTTTATCTAGGAAACTGTAATAATCTTTGTTAGTTATGAGTTGCTGTGTTTAATATTGCCTTGTAGGTCCAACAAATGTAATGAATGCTTATGTTTTGGAAAACCCGGTAAATGCATTTACCTTCTTTTTGAATGAAAGGAGAGACTTCAAGAAAGTGAAAAAAAAAATAAAAATGTTTCCTTTTAAAGTCAAGATGTATGAAGGTATATGGTTTCCTTTCCATATATTATTAAGAGTTTCACTGAATTTTATTACTTAATTCCAGCATTTGTAACCTTCATAAATCAGTGATCCAAATTCATTAAAAGATAACTGATTTAGCCATGATTTAGAAGCTCTGGAATGCAGCTTCAAACATCTTTGCAACATCAATTTTGTGTTATTTCTAGAATGTTTGACTTCACTGAGGGTAGAGCTTAGGTAGGAAACTAAGTGAGAATAATCCCTGCAAAACTGTACTTTGACTAATGTAAACTATGATAGGTCAGTCCATTATTCAAAAAAAGTCAGAGTAAGCTTATCAGAGGATAAGATGAAGAGTACATCTTTAGCTGAGTGAGGTATGTAAAACTCCAAACTATGAAAACTCAAACCAGAAGCAATACAGTCCCATCAGGATGAAGATGCACCTCTTGGTATTTAGTACTAGTAGCTTCCTGCCATGGCTGTACTGCGCCACAGCCCCTTGCTTGGCACCAGCTCAGATGTCACCATGCTGTGGTTCTCCATCTTACAGTAAAGGTATGACCGAAAGTAGTACAACTCACTCTGACTGGTAGCACTGAAAGGGATGTGGATCAAAAATAAAACAGGGAAAAGAAGAACTGAGCCAAAAGACTTTGATGGCTTGTGAACAAATGGCTGTTGAGGGGAAAATGCATTTAGAGAAGAAATGAAAATGTTTCTAAGTGTGGGAGCAGCACACTTCACAGATGTACTCCCAATTCAGAAAATTGAACTTAAGCCAAGAACTCATTAAAGACAAGAGGTCTATTGGAAGCTATCACCTCTTTGACAACTGGTAATGAGGGTAGCGTTATTAAGTCAGCTGGCACACATGAAGATCCAGAAGCTTTTGCTGGATTTATCAGCAACAGGTCCATGCTACAGGGAGCTCTCACTGTCTACTTTACAATAGTTTTTTGAAATAATGAAGTCAGTTTCAATCTGATGCTTTCCCAGCAATTTTTGGTCATCCATTTCTAAAAACATATAAAGATGCAATGTGGCATAAATTTTCCTTGACTGAATTCAAAGAGAAAAACTCTGACTCTTGGCTCAACTACCACACCTGTTGTCATATTTACAGGCAATTCATGTTCACCTATCAAAAAGCTCAACTCCTTTTCTTCAAGATCTGCTAGCATAGCATCATGCAGATACGACTGGAAAACCTGATACTGTACCTGACAGTGCAGGAGCAAATTTTGATGTAAAATGCTGCCATTTCAAGGTTGATTTTTTTTATTTTTAAGTTGCAATCACATAGTCATGGTAAGTCTTTAACCAAGTACAGGAAACCAAACACTCAAACACTTCCGCTACATGAAAAAATCATATCACTTAAAATTTAAACTGCATTAAAATCTTGTTTCAACTTCCTCTAAGAATTAAAATGACCTTTATGTTTATTTACATCCAAATTCATTTGGTGTGCACAAAATTCAAACCTCTATAATTCTTCTTAAGAACAGCCATTCAGGAATGAATTATTTAGCTAATCTACTTTAAATTCATACACCTACAATCCGAATTAAGAATCTTTATACCATTTAATTTTATATGCAAATATTTTTTTCTTTTATGAATTTAAAAAAAAATCTAATGAACCACCACTCAATAACAGTATTTCATAAGCATAAGATTTTCACAATAGGGTAGTTGTGTCCGTTATGATACTCAAAAATTCATTCAAATTAACTGAAAATATTATTGCAGAGGGTTAATTAATCTGCACTAGACTCACCTCTGTAGATACCTTTTTTCATAATTAAAGTGACCTCATTTTAGGTTAACCCAAAACACAAATTTCAAAAATAGTGAGGTCATTTTAATTCTACATGAAAAAAGCATTATTCAGACATTAAACGTGGTTAAACTATCTACTTTAAAAGTTCATATTTACCTGAGTGTGTCTGTATCTATCCTTAAGTTGTAGGATAAAAACTGAAAAATCTAACATGTAGTTCTGAATAGTCACTGTAACAATCTAATACTAAGATTCTAAGATAACAATATATAAGTCTTTCCAAAATTTTTGAGAGTTATTATCAGTATATTAATTGGGTATCTCAATATAAAATTTTAACTTGAGTTAAGCATATATACATTAATATCAAACTCTAGTAAGAAATAATATTTTCTTAACCCTAAAAACTTTAGGAACATGTCATTTCTTCAGTACAAATGAATGGAAATTTCTACATTAGCTTTCTATATGAGTAAATTCCGTGGACTTATAGAACTGAGCAAAATATTAGCTATAAAATCACTTCCACTGGGCTAGGTTCATCCTTAATGGTATTTTCAGGATTACAGATATCTGAAAGAAATTATATATTCAGTTTGATTTCCAGAGTTACTGTGTCTCTGAATTTTGATCTGCAAATTTGTCTGGATTTCTGAAGGTGAATTTTCACAAGGAGCAGAATCCAGAAGTGAGTGGGTCAAAGAGAACAATTTACGTACAGTGCTAGCAGTAAAAGCCCTGTTAGCTGAAAATGTGTTGTGCAGTCTCAATCAGAAGAGTTTATAAAAACAATAAAGAAAATTCTTTGACTCATAGTTCCATTACTATTGGCTTTACATAGTAGCCTGAGGTAGCATTCGCTCAGCCACAATCCTTTTCTGCAAAGAATAATAAGTGCAATAATTGTTCTCCCAACAAGAAGAGTGATGATGTCTTCCAGGGTAGACTCATTTGTTCATCATGAAGAGGCAACAATTGCACCAACTACTTTGTTCTGTTACAAAAAGTAAAATTGTCATTGTCATAGTCAAGAAGATAGCAACTGCAGCAGCAATCATAATATCTAAATAGCCTTTTATCTGAGTTATCTACTTAATGAGATATCTAGATTATCTAGATAATGAGTTATCTACTTAAATCAGCAAATCTGAAAGAATAGTAATAGATGTAAAAAATAAAATATCAAACATTTAAAAAATAATGTTCTTAAGAATAACTAAAATTTAATTCAGTATTCACTTCCAATAAAAACTTAAGGGCCAAATTGGCAGAATTCAGCTTTGTGTAGCAGGTGCAGGTAATACAGAAGGGAAAGCCTTACTTATACCTTCTCTAGAGAGCTCTCTGCCTCAGTAACTCATTCACACTGCTCTGCATTGATGTTTCCATCTTTTACAACTCTGTCGGGAGAGTGGTTAACATGACAGTGGGTGATGATATGCAGCGCTTTTCCCTTTTGGATTCCCTTAAGACTCACAGCAACTTACTGTCTCTGATCAGTCTTGATTCATGTCCAAATGGCAGCCCTCTATCATTCAGAAGTAATTCATTCATATCATATCTTCATCTGCCTACTGACATTAATATCTGCATGTTAACATTCAAGAAAACTAACCTAATAATAGCTCAGGCTTCATGTGTGCCACATCACAGAATCACAGAATCACAGAATCTAAGGGGTTGGAAGGGACCTCGAAAGCTCATCCAGTCCACCCCCCCTGCCAGAGCAGGGTCACCT
>VZRW01012449.1:46536-77130 GCA_013398125.1 Aegotheles bennettii
TTTCATTAAGTTTCTCCCCGCCCAACTCTCCAGCCTATCAAGGTCTCTTTGAATGGCAGCACAACCCTCTGGTGTGTCAGCCACTCCTCCCAGCTTAGTGTCATCAGCAAACTTGCTGAGGATACATTCTGTACCCTCATCCAGGTCGTTGATGAAGATATTGAACAACACCGGTCCCAGTACCGACCCCTGAGGGACTCCACTGGTCACAGTCCTCCAACTAGATTCTGTCCCATTGACTACAGAAATTGACTATCAGAAATGTGACAATTGTTAAATTCACTGACATAAAAATGCTTCTCCTGATCAAAGTTCACTCTTGCTTGCAGAACAGAATGCTCACTATCAGAGTCTTGCCAGATGTTTTATTGTTAGTAATATACACAAAACCAGAAACAGACAGAGACCATCTCCTTTCTCTCTCTGGCTGCTGCCCAATTAGAACAATGAAATGGATGTGATGCAAGCTTATTTTTCAGGAAAAAGGAATAACATCCCAGGTATGAAACACAGCATCTCAAAAAAAGAGTTAAATCATTTAAAACTGTGTGTCCTTATTGAATAAAGGATAAAGTCTGTGTAGCAGCAGCAGATGAAGAACAGAAAGTGTTGCAGGTGTTGTTTATGATAAGACTAAAATCAGTTCATGCAATTTTGAGTATAAGCTTGTCAATCAAAGTCAGAAAGGACTTTCCAAAGAAAAACTCAATTGAAATAATAAGAATTCCAGTTACTGTCCCCAGTAAACCCTTGGAACTTCTGGTACATCAACGTGCAGAAGCAAGTGATACACTCTCTCAAAAGAATTTCTCTACATCTGTACTGATTCCCAGACATCAGAATAACTTATTCTCAAGACTTCAATGTGAGAAGTTCCCGGATGTGCAGAAGATAATGTTCATGAAGTGATTCAGTAACTTTCACTCTGAACAGAAAATAAATTTTACAAAAAAAAAAATAAGAGTTACTCCAATAAAACATAATTCTTCATAGTGATGTAGGTTAAGCACAGGGAGGGGTTGTCAACAGAGACTCTGAAACCTCTAGCCAAGAGGATTTTCAAAGCTCAAATGGATGGCACCTTGCACAATTGAGCTAATTGCGAAGTTAGCTCTGGTTTGAACTGGGAGTTGGTAAAGATGACGTGCTGAGATTTCATTCAACTTATTTTTTTCATTATTCTTATGATCTATTTTTCTAGTAAAAAGTACTGAACAAGTTTTAAAATAAAAGGAAGCAATAAACTGAAGAAAAGATCTACGTGTGGAGACATAGGTATGTGTACAAAGCATAATTTTTAATTATTTATTTCCAATGGAAATGGCATGTTTTAATAGCAAAAAAGAAACCTCATTGGCAATTTCTATACCTGAACAGAGAAGTTTAAATGGCTACAAGCAGAAAAGAATTGCATGTACTGCTGCAAATGTTGAAGAGATGAGCATGAAACAGCAAGACTTCAGAAATCCATTCTTTCTCACTATATGAATCAGACACACAGCAGTCCATGGAGCCAGATAGGATCTGCCCAAGGGTAGTGAGAAACCTGGTGGAAGTGCTCACCAAGCCACTTTACATTATCTACCAGTAGTCTTGGCTGACTGAGGAGGTCCCAGTTGACTGCAGACCAGTACATGTGACACACGTCTACAAGGGCCAGAAGGAGGATCAAATGAACTACAGGCTTACCAGTCTGACCTTGGTGCTGGGGAGGGTTATGGAGCAAATCATCTTGAGTGCCATCACACAGCACATGCAGGTCAACAAGGTGATTGGGCTGAGTCAGCATGGGTATATGAAAGGCAGGTCTTGTTTAACGAACCTGATCTCCTTCTATGACAAGGTGACCAACTTAGTCGATAAGGGAAAGGCTATGGATATTGTCTACCTAGACTTTAGTAAAGCCTTTGGCACTGTTTCTCACAGCATTCTCTTGGAGAAACTGGCTGCTTATGGGTTGGACAGGTGTACGCTTTTCTGGGTAAAAAAACTCTCTGTATGGCCCGGCCTAAAGAGTTGTGGTGAATGGAGTTAAATTCAGTTGGCAGCCAGTCACAAGTGGTGTTCCCCAGGGCTGAGTACTGATGCCAGTTCTCTTTCATATCTTTATCAGTGATCTGGACGAGGGGTTCAAGTGCACCCTCAGTAAGTTTGCTGATGACACCGAGTTGGGAGGGAGTGTTGATCTGTCTGAGGGTAGAAAAGATCTACAGAGGGATCTGGACAGGCTGGATCAATGGCCTGAGGCCAATTGTATGAGATTCAACAAGGCCAAGTGTCAGGTCCTGCACTTTTGTCACAATAATCCCATGCAATACTACATCCTTGGGGAAGAGTGGCTGGAAACCTGCCTGGCAGAAAGGGACATGGGGGTATTGGTCGGCAGCTGGATGAATATGAGACAGTAGTTTGCCCAGGTGGCCAAAAATGCCAACAGCATCCTGGCTTGTATCAGGAATAGCGTGGCCAGCAGGACTAGGGGAGTGATTGACCCCCTGTACTTGGCACTGGTGGAGCAGCACCTTGAGTACTGTGTTCAGTTTTGTGCCTCTGACCTCAAGAAGGACACTGAGGTGCTGGAGTGAGTCCAGAGAAGGGCAACAAAGCTGGTGAAGGGTCTGGATCACAGGTCTTATGAGAAGTAGCTCCAGGGTTATTCAGCCTGGAGAAAAGGAGTCTGTGGGGAGACCTCATCGTTCTTTACAACTGTCTGAAAGGAGGGTGTAGCAAGGTGGGTGTTGGTCTCTTTTCCCATGTAACAAGTGATAGAACAAGAGGAAAATGGCCTCAAGTTGTGTCAGGGGAGGTTAGATTGGATATTAGGAAAAAATTTCTTTACTGAAAATTTCTTTACTGAAAAATTTCTTTACTGTCAGGCACTGAAACAGGTTGCTCAGGGAAGTGGTGGAATCACCATCTCTGAAGTATTTAAAAGACGTGTAGATGTGGTGCTTAGGGACATGGTTTAGTGGTGAACTTGGCAGTGCTGGGTTAACAGTTGGACTTGATGATCTTAAAGGTCTTTCTCAACCAAAACAATTCTATGAGTCTATGATTCTATGAAGAAAAAAATTCTATATAGTTGAATAAATACTTCTGTAATGAATGAAGAAATCTGCACATTACAAACTGCTTGATAGAACTGCACTTGTGACTAAAAACATGGAAAATGAGTGAATATATGTGATAAAAATATGATTCCACAGAATTATGGTCAAAGGTAACACTTTGCTTTAAAAAGATTAAATTTCACTGAAGTGGGTGAATAATGGAAAGAATACCATGAACTATGTCAAACTGGGAGAGTTTTGAAGGTTAAATAAAATACAGGAGACAAATGAAGATTATATAAGGAAAAAAATGGCTCAGAGTTTCTGCTTTCTCTGTTAATCAAAGGCTTCCTTCTCACAAACATTTTGAAGTCCATGTGTACATGGATATTTAAATGCAGAGAAAGAAATAATGAGTAACAATGTGACCAAGAAAAAAATTCTAGCATAAATCTGCAGGTAAAATTTCTCTGTTTGTATCAATGACAACCAGTCCTTTTCTATATTTCAGCTCCCAGAATGTCCAGTAAAAATTTCGAATCAAAAGAAAAGAGCATGTAAAGGAAAATTACCAGGAAGAGAAACAGTTTCTGTAAGCACTTATAAAGATTTTTGTAAATGTTTTTCTTCCTGTGCTGGGTTTGGCAATCTGCCCTTCTCCAAAATGGCCAGAGTATTTGTTGAAAGAACAATACCAAACTCCTCTTCATCAGTTCACCAGGATGTTGAGCATCAGTTGATAAAAATGTCAGAATTTGGGATCTAGGTATTTCATAATAGAAGTTGTAGTCAAGCATGATTTCACTGGTTTTCACGGTAATGGTGTTAGCACTTTCCAGCCAAAAGAAATGTTCCTTGAAAGAAGCCTGGAAATCTGCAAATTTAACCAGGGGATTGCACAGCCATTACAAATTGTTTAGAAAATTTACGGAATGAAAGAAGAGACAGATACCAATATCAGTTGGCACCAGTGCAGATGAATACTTGTCCTTCAAGCACTGAAAGTGAGTTAGCACTAATTCTATCTGCAGATTAAGACATGTCTTTTGTCTCTCACTAGGTGTAGCATTCACCGTTGTTTGAAGTATATATGTAATCCAGTCCTGCCCCCTCAGTATGCACCAGTACTTACCCCGCTACACCTGCTTCCCCAGGCTATCCAGAATTAGATAAAGATAGACACTGCAAAGGTATTTAAGACAATTCGGTTTATGTGGTATGTGTTATTTAATTCATCTGATGTGTGCTCAAGGCAATAGCTGTGTTTCAGGTATCTAATAAATTTTTATGTATGCTTAGCCTTGTTCTGCTGTTACAGCAAAAATGTATAATGTATGTGAAAAAGAAATCTTACTAAGTTCATCTACTTCATAAATGTACAGAGCCTTATTAGGGATTTATTACCAGCTGCAAGGTATTGGCAATAATTTTGAACATTCACTAGATGTTCATTAGTAAACAGTTTTATGACATCAGTTGATTGCTACCAATTAGGAAGTTTGCAAGGCTTATGATTACAAAATTTTGAATAGGAATATTAAACTATTGCATGAGATTTATAATTACAGAGGTAAGGTAGACTTTCTACCTAAATGGTTTAGTATTAGAATTTTTTATAAAATTCCTAACCCAGTGGTAGGATTGTCGAGTATTACTTTTACTCAGAATGACCATCATATTGAGAAAATGATTATGTGGTGTTCTGCTGTTTTGAACTACTTTCCTCATTCATAATATGAACTAAAATTTGCACTGAATGTAAGCAGTGTGTTTTTATTTTGGGGTTTGGGTGGTTGGGTGGTTTTTTCTCTTACCTGGATTGCATACATATGTTAAGAGAGCTTTCTCTGTTTATTTATTATTCACGGTCAGAATACAAACAAGCAAAGTTCATAAAGAATTTACACCCAGGGAAAAAAGCACAGATACTTTAGGCTAGTGTCTGCGGAATGAACAGGTATCTCCCATAACTGGTTGCTAAGATGAACAGCTAGGACTTGATATTTTGTTCTTTCTTTTCTTTTAGTATGCTCACCTGCTGCATATTCAATTACAATTTTAGGCATTTGGCTTCTATACCAGAGTATGGGTGCATCTTACTCATACCATAAATCTGACCCAAACAGGACCATTAGCTACAGAAAAATTAGGAATAAATCCTGTTCTCCTGGACTGTACATGGCCATTTGAATAACATGAGGGTACTTTCTTTCTCTAAAATCCCATGTTTTACATGATATGTACATTTTAATTTCAACAAAGAAAGAAAACAGGAGTCTTGCACATTATCCAAGCTTCTATAATACTCAAAGTTTATTTAATTTATCCATTATAAATGAAGCACAAGTCTGACAGAAAAAAATGACATCTGACCATCTAATTAACATAATCGCTTTCTAATAACATGGTTTTGCAAGTTCAGAGTTTATTTTAATCATCCTTTGTGCAAATAAATTTGATGGATCAAAAGCTGACAAGAATCCACAATGATGGTGATCCAAACAAAGCCTTGTTATCAAGTCATGAATTTCCTGCTGGAAATCTAATCTTGGAGAAAAAAATCTGCCTTTTTTTCTCTCTTTCAGGACATGAGCTGGAAGTAAAATAAAGCAAACATATATACAATTGTAGTCATCACTTTCCACTGTCATTTTTCTCTACTTGGTGATCCGCATTAAGTGAATAACTGTGGAATAGCCTCTTGCAAAACAGAGGAACTCCATTATTATTGATTTTAAATAGTCATCAGTGAAAGAGTTGTATTAGAATTGTAGTAGTGTAACGTTGCATAAAGCCTTTCAAATTTCATTGGATACCAGCTTTACATGTTAGATGGATCTTGGATACCTAGTCACCTTCTGAAACCTATCTACACTACATTTCCAACCCCGCCCAGGTTTAACCAAGAAAAATATTATGCAATTTTAGTAACTGAGGCAATTCTGAGAACATTTCCTTTGTTATCCCTTTGGCTGTCCAAGTTCATCATCTTTACTCAAAAAGATCCACACAGTAATTCCAGCATTACACTATAATAAAATTAAGTTTTTTACTTCAAGCAAGAAAGTATATTTATTTTAGCTTACCCTTGCTTCTACTGATTATATATTCATAAGAGTTTGTCCATGTGTTTATAAAATCATAATACTTGCATAACAAGATTTACATTTAGTGAATACTGCCTATTTTTGACCTGTTATTATGGTAAGGCCCAAATTACTGTGCAATACACAGTGCCAGAAAGAAGATGTCAGTCTGACCATGTTTTGTGAATGACACCTCTTATTCTGAAAATCGCTGCCTTCATTTTTCACTGTTTTCTGTCTTCTAGGACTACAAATGAGTATAACAAGACCTGTGTTTACAAACAGCTTCTTAAAATAGTTATTATTAAGACCAGATTAAGACCAGATGTAAGGTAACAAGACTTTCTACAGTACACTACCTTTCTATGAAACAAATCCTGGAGCTTACTCTAGGTCACGCTCTCAGGACATATCCATTTGAAGGGCCTGTACTATGCTGATCTCTGTGGTAGGCCACTGGTCTACAATAATTTATTTCTCAAATTTTGATGCTTCATTCTCATTCTTGTTCCTCAAATTAGGCTTTCCTTGCCACAAGCAATTAAATACAGATTCTCCAACTTCTCTCAAGTCTGAAATTCTGTGTATTTTCAGTCTTTCTCAAGACTTAGGTTCGAATGTTTTATACAAACTTTTTATGAAATTATAAAGTATGCATACATTCTTCCAATCCTTGGTTTCCACAGTAACATCAGTTTCTACTAAAAGCTATATGCAGCACTATTGACTCCATATATAACGCATATCGTAACACAAAGAACGAGCCACTTTCTTGAGAGATTAAATTCGCACGTGTCTTGGGCATTGCTGTTCTTTTTAACTATTGTCACATGAAAATACAATACTAAATCATGACTGTCTTTGCAGTGTGTGTTCATTCACAAGAGTGGACATTTATAAAAGATGCATTAGTACTTTATTTGGATGGAGAAAGTTGGTTTTGCACAATTCTGTGTGCTAATGTCTAGTTTTGCTTAACTTTGCACAGCAATACATTTACCTGTCTCTTGAGCACTGAACTATGCTACTTTATACTTTATACTAAGAGCCTGGATGGCAATAGAAAAGTATTCCCTCTAGATGTTTGTTGTGTAACTAGGAAGATGATTGTTTTAGAGAAAGCCTGCAGGAAAATCAGAACAGTTTGTAACACAGACTTGTAATATGTTGATATTGTATTTTTCTTTCTCAAATTGCTCTTTTTCTAACCTTAACCACATAGTCTGGATTTCCTGCTGTCATGTGGGTCTGATCTATACAACTTGCTTTTCTGCAATCACAGCATGAAACCTTTCCCTTCATCCTGTTGGGCTTCAAAAGTTTGATTTGGACATTTTATTGTTTAAAAAACTCTCATCCCTTCACTTCACTTGTTTTTCTCTCAAGAGAAGAGCAAGAGAAAGACTAGAAGAATCTTTTTTCACCTTTTTATATTGTGCTCTACCCAGTAACATCACATTGCACTAACACTGTTGTTACTACATGCTCAGTATTGGTAGTATGTAAAGTAATGACATTAATTTCTAGATAACACAATTATACACCTGTCCAGAGTTTGATTACCTAAAGCAGAAAAAGAACAACATTAGTCCTAACAAGTCAGACAGAGTCAGACCAATATGGAAGAATGTTGGTTAAAAAAACTAAAAGCAAAAATTTTTAAGGAAACAACTGAAGAAATTGTAAGATAAAACAGCAACAATCAAAGATGATGTATACAATCTGTCTTTTTCTTCAAACAACTCTTCTTGTGTATGACTAGACAAGTATTAGCAGTCTACAGGTTGCCTTGCACAGAAAACATGTCCAGAGAGAGAAGAAAGAAATTACTCTAGTTTTCAAGAAAGGCAAATAATTCTGTTATTTATACAACACCTGACATTTCTGCAAGATGGGTTGCTTCTAGAATCCAATAAGCAGGTGACCAGAACTACAACTCAGCACTTATAAATAAATAAATAAACAAAGCCCAAACCAAACAACCTAGTTTTAAATTATTTTATATATTCTGTATCCCTGTATAAAAGAAATATATATTTAAAAATAGACAACATTATGGTATTTGTATCGACTAAGTTTCCTAAGTTTACACACTAATAAAATGCCCACTGCCAGCCTTTGATCACAGAAATATTGGTCCTTAAACTGTTTTGATTCAAGGAATAATTTTGGATTTAGACTGAGACTTTGCTATGTGCTACGTAATATTTCAAAGTAAAAAAATAGAAGAAAAACATTTTACAGAAGTCATTAGTGAAATGAGCACTGAAAAGAAAATAATACTGTGTCTCTACACTTCAGGCTAATAAGAACAACATAAGCTAAGCAGCATTTCTACTTGCTTCAAAATTGCACCAAGTGCTCCATCACACACATTTGCTACTCTGTAGCAAAATAGCATCCTACAGTTCTACTTCTCAGTTGCAAGACAGAATTCTCAAATGGGGAAAAGAATTTTCCCAACATTATCATTTGCAGCTGCTTTTCTAGACATTTGACTGGGTTCCAGAGAAGGGTTGCTACAGTATACATACAAGCTGTTAGTCAATATGTAGATTGTAATCAAGACAAGGTCCTTTAGCTTAGAAACTGAGACCATAAAGCTTTCAGGTTATTCAGATGATGCTCTCATAGCACAAATAAAATTTGTTCTCAAACCATTTGAACAAAAAGCAGAAAGTCATACTGCCACTCAGATCTGCATATATAAGATAAAGTTAAAATATTTACTTTAAACCTTCTTCATTTAACATAAGTTTTATCCCAGAAGAATAGTTAATGAAAGGGGAACAATGGAGAAAACTGGCAAGTGAAGGAAGTTAGAGAGTTTTTACTTGCAATAACAATATTGATTGCAAGTAAGACTTGCTTGCCCAGTCAAAGTCAGATTTCAAACCATAAAACAATATCCTGCAATTGAATTAAGAGAATGAATTAAGCAAAATGTAATTGACATGGACCACTTAGCAACATAAAGTTACAGCACTTCAATTTGCAGAGAGGAAAAGGACCTTGGTTCTCAAGACAGAAAGGCTACTAAGAAGCTTTACTTATTTAGGGGTCAGGAGACATGCAGGTCCTTGACAGTTCAAGTGCTTTATTTTTTTCCTGGCTGTGATGGTCAATTCATCTAGAAGATGCTTTCTGCCCCCATCTCAAATAAAGAATGAAAGTACACTTCTTGGAGAACAAAGTCTACAGCCATGAAACTTGAATACATGAGTGTCCAAGAGAAAAGGCTTAACATGAGCACACTGATGGTTCATGGCATGAGAAACTACTAAGAAACACAGAATGAAAAACTGTATGTCACAGCTCTGAATATATTTTGGTGATATAAATGAGAAAATTTGGAATCTCTACCGTTTTATACCACAAAAAGCACAAGAAAATGTACTATTTGCCTGGTATTTAGAAGGAAAAGAAGGACAACAAAAGTTTGTGAGGCTCATGAAGTGTCAGCTGATCACCAGGAAGCCTCACTGATTCACAGCAAAATTTTTGAGTTTCTTGAATGTGCCTACACTAAGCAAGGGAAGGCAAGCAGAGATGGGATACATAAATTACACACTCAAGTCTATTTTTTTCTCTCTTGTTGGTTATTACTAGGGAGGGGTAGGGGGGGATGGAGTGTTATTGTATTTTATTTTTATGCCTGCAGTTGTGAGGGCAGCCAGTTTTCCAGTCCTGTGATCTACCTGTTGACTGTATTGTAACAGCCTGTTGTAACTGCAGTATTAGTGAGTTTGCAATACTGATCAAGGTATTTGATACCTTCCTGATGAGTTACCAATTATAATCCATCAGCCTTGAATTTTGGAGCCATTTGTAATTCAGCCCATACATCTAGGCTTTTAAAAGTGGTTTCTGGACCTAGGAAAAGTTCTTCTCCCCTTTGAAGCTGCAGGTGTGCTAAAGACAAACAAAAGTTTGGGAAAAGGGTAATGATAGGCCACAGCTAGAAACCAAACAGAAAAGAGGGTTGTGAAGTATCAAGTGACAATAAAGTCTCCCACCTTATTAGAGGCTTCTCTATCATACAAGATTAATCAGTCAGTAGAAGTAAAATCAGAAGGGAATGTGTGCCATAACTCGTACCAATAGCAACTTTTTCTTAGATTTTTTTGCTTCTCTTTATAGGGTTGGGATGTAGCTTGCTTCCTGTTAAGGGAACCTGGATATAGTCGACTTCAAAGCCTAGGTGATTTTTCTTCCCCAGTCTGTTTGCTGTGGTCTTTTTAGGTCCAGCCAGCAGTGAGGCCAAGGATGTATTCCCAACAGGCACAAGCAAAATGCAGACAATTCACAAAGTGAGCAGTGTCTTTGATGGCACCCATTGAAGCACCAACAGCACGTACGGAGACATGAACACAGTCCAGTCCTGTTCCCACTCTTCAGCTGGTAAGTTTAATAGTGGACACTCACACAAATTCACTCTTCATTTGCAGTCACTTCTACATTTGCAGGTCCTAACAACAGACCCATAGGCTGACCCAGAATCTGTGCCCAAACTCATGGCCCTGTTTAACCTGGGTCTCAGTTCTAACCAGGTCTAACCTTGGGTCTTTCAAGGTTCTGGTCTCCTCCCACTTGTCAGCTAGTCCAGCTTGAAGCATGCTAGTTGAGGCACCTCCACACAGCAACATCACACAAAAAAGAGTTAAGATTAGAGTTTAAGAAGGTAGGACAGACTACAGTGATCAAGCAAAGAGCTCAGACAGACAAACATAGCAACCAGCAAGGAAGTTAAAATATGACTGTCTCCTTTTGTCCTCCTTATTTCTATTTTCTCATGCTTGTTTCTCTTTCCCCTCACCGGGATACCTCCCTTTCCCTGCCTTTGGCTCCTCTCTTCAACATCATAGAATACATTTTATACATTCCCACATTGCCTCTATAACATCCCATGATAAGTTTCACATAATCCCACAAGCCTCCTCAAATACCTCATATATAAACTTCCTCCAATTATTAGTTACAAAATATTGGTTGAGCATCTCCAAGGTTTTGAGTTGTTCCATCAGTTGTATTTCCTCAATCTGACCTAAGAGATCTTGTCTTTGGTCTCCCTTATCTCCTCTGCTTTAGTGTTTGTATCCCTAGGTGGGGTTTATTACTGGTTTTGTCTCACGTCTTTTGTCTTGATGTTGAATACCTGTAAACCAGATATGCCCATAAACCAGATATGTCCACAAAGCAGATGTATTTATATTCCACATACCTACATATCCCTTATATTCTGCATAATCACATGCTTCCTAGTGTCATTTGGAAAATGTATTTAACAACTAAGCAACCTTTGATGAGTGCTGTGACATCTCAAGCTGGACATATGATCTTTAAGTACCCATTCCAGGTTTGTTGCCAGATGCTGTGGAGTTTTTTGTAGGCCTTTGTGAACTCAGTGTCTTTGATTCAATGATCTACATGGCACACTGATTTACATTCCTATAATATTCTTTTCTACAGTTACCTTTTAGACTAGAACAATGGTTTATACAAGGTTGTGAAACAGGGGTTGGCAGATACAACAAAGTGATAAGGTTTGTTTTAAGCAAGGGCAAGTAACTACGATAAATGCTGAAAATGGAGCGAAGTAGCTAAACCGAGATGTCTTTGGCTGGAACGCATAGGGAAAGCCACTAATTAGGCCTAATAGAAACAGACTCAGAACTATACAGGGAATTACAGGGCTATACTATCACCACCATCATTGAAGGCTCTCTGCAGGCCTGTAACTAGTCTTGTGCTTTACTGACATCGTACCACTTAGTACAGCAATTGTTGTGGTACCACTTCATCAATCAGAAATGACCTGACTGAGAATACTCACTCTGTCTTTCATATACAAATACAACTTACCCAAACTCATGCCCAGTTTATGAACAGGTAAAGGAGAGTTTTTAGCAGCTAAACCTGAAAACTCTGATTCTCATCCCACCCTCAGAAAACTCTTACGCCCATCCTGTCCCCTTAGCTCTGTCTTTTGCTTTCCCAGCTGAGCTCCACTAACCAAAATGACTGTGTGCTACTTCACTATGTACAGTTTCCCAGCTATTGCTTTCAGCCTCATCGTGAGAAAAGTAATTTCAGCATTCTGATGTCTTTCATTCCCAATACATGCCCAGCCCACCAAAACTATACTGTGATCGTCAGGATTTAAATCCTTAGGATCCTGCAGAGCTCCAAAATGTTATTGTTACGAATTTTACCATGCAACATTATACATAAGATAGCATGCAGTCTGAACACAGTCAAAAGCCATATATATTCATCAACAGCAAAAGCAAGATTGGCACCTTAACAGAGGTCTCATGTTCAAGTAGCACTGAATCCATATTTTGTCTGACCATTAACCAGAGTATTGGTTCTGGATTTTTCAATGCCTTATACAAGAGGGTATGTCTGAATAATGTGCTGGCAAAGTTGATGCCTTTAACCTTTTGTGCTCCAGCTATAATTATGTATCTATATACAACTTACTTCACAAAGGCCAGTGTATAGATTGAGTGCTAGCTATCTCCTGGTTATTCTAATTTATTCACAATCAGCTGCATATTTTGCTATGTTTGCTTCAAGGGCGCGGTTATCAGCTTGCGTGATTACGTTAATGATTTTGTAGAGCATTCTAGTCCATTTGGAGAATTGAAGGCACATCCATATTCTCGCATGCATTCCTCTGGAATCTAGGACAACTGTCCACTGATCAGCAGATGACTCGTTCAGCACCCCCACATGACACTGTGCCACCGCCTCTTTGCTCTGCATGGCATGGCACCACTTCTCCACACCACTGTGCTGAGGCTTTCCCCTGTGCATAACGAGCTCCACAAAGCCTTTGAGCAGCACATCCTGAACATCAATGGGGCCTATGTACAACACCAGGGGGAGCCCAGAACACCTGACAGCAAGTGGTTTCTCATAGAAGGCAGAGAGGGAACTTCAAGCGAGATGGTTCCTGCCCTGCCTGTTGTATGCATTATATTAATGCAAAGGAGAGTGTGTCCACTGTCCTGACAACTACGGTCAAGGATAAGGTAGTGCCGTTATATTCCCCATTGTGTCTCTATAAGATAAACAGACTATGGCAATAGTTTAAAAAGCGTACTACATTATTCATTTAAAATGCATTCCTCATGCTCTTCGTCTTTTATAAACTATTTCTGCTATAGGGAGGAAGTGAGGTCTTTCCTCAGAACCGCTAGATTATTTGTTGAGCAACAGCTGCCGTACTGAGCTCAGATTCAGCAGGACACAGTACTTCCTAATCATTCCAGTGACCCGTTTCCCTAGCAGAAACAAGAAATGTAATAGTTTGGCTGGCTTTGCTTGACCACAAATGTTCTATCCAGCCCTTCAAGACACTAGAAAGAGAGACCAGAAGCTGTGTTGTTCCTCAGTCCAGCACTACTAATAGTCAACATTAGCATGCTGCTAACAAAAACCCAAATAATCATTATTATAGTAGAGATAACTCCCTAAAGCTCATACATATCACAAGATAGCGAGATGACAAAATACTTGCTTTCCGAACTAACTACTCTTATTCTGCCTTCAGAATCAATATTAATATTGTCCCTTGACTAGGGATTCAGTCAACCTAAGAAGCTCCTCAAGCAGTAGTTTCCACCATTGTTTTTATTACCTAAACGATATAAATGGTCCAGAGTGGCTCCAGCAATCTGTTCGCTTATATTTCTTGCAGTTCTATGACCTTTTCATAGCAGCTACTTAGGCTGTTAAGCTTAAAAAATTAGACATCATTGGACTGCATCCTTAGATTTCCTTCCAGCATTCAAATACACCTAATGATTTTCGTGGATTTAAAGCAAGGTTGTGATACAGCTGAAATCAACCATCAAGGAGGTTTTTTTAATTCAATACTATGTCTCACTAAGCACTGTATTTTTCCTGGGTTTTAAATTTGTGCCATAGTAGAAATATGTCTTTTAAGATTTATAAACGCTACCCATGATGAGCAGAAATAGGATATAAGTATTACCTATAAATATACCTAGGATTCAAGCTACTCAGTTAAAGGACAAAAAAAATAAAATTAAAAAAATACCCAAAACAACAACAACAAACCCCCAATAAAAATAACAGCTGAGAATTAATTTAACATAGAAATTGTCATACTGGTAACGATCAGAGCAATCAGGTTCCAGAACAAACTTCCAGGGGAAGAGGCAATAACAAAATACCGTGTTGTTTTTCAATCAATGAATTTATGAAAAAAATTGTCAATGAGTTTGTGAAAACAAACATACATAACATGGTGACTACGTAATAATGACTGGACTTAATGGACAAGTGACATTTTTCAGTCATATCTGGTTAAAATATCAAACTATTATTCTGAATATATTGTACTGGAAGACTGAGTCTTAAGAAAATGCCATGCAAGGAGTAGGGGGATTGTCCTCCAAACAGTTCTCCTGGGTTGCTAATGTTGACCCTTCCTCTTGCATATATTGGAATAATTCTAAGTCTCATTTTTAATTTTCTAAAGTATTAAAGAAATGGCTGAAAGTTGTAGCTCAATGCAACAGTAACTGTGAATTAACCTTCATTTTAATACTATCAAAAAGACACATTACTACACCACTACTGGCTTCAAAGTACGACAGCATCTCTGAAATACAGAAAATTTCAGGCCAGTTTCCTGACCCAGGCAATACATGATAACATTCCTCCAAATCACAAATTACTCCAATGAGATAACTAATGGGTACGTTCTGATCTATTTCCATAAATATATACAGTTTTACAAAACCATATAAACAGCTCACTTCCACTGAGATATATAACTATGATTTATTTTCAGATTTCAGTTCCTCTGTTGAACTTTCTGTTACTTTTTCCAAAAATAGATGATAAAGTTCAAAAATTACACTCCTAAACAATGAAGTATTTACACCCTTTAGAAATACATGTAGCTATGCAGCTATGCAGCATAGCAGTTTCTTAAACTTCCAAAATATTTAGCATTTGCCTGCAGCTGGCAACAATTGAAATATGATCAAATTGTCAGAATATTTAAAGTATCCCATAAATACAGGAAGTTTTGGAAGTAGAATAAAACAGATCAAAGTAAGAGAAACAGTCTATCATATCACACAAAAGCTAGTAAAAATTTGTAATTTAACATAGGTTTAAAATATAGAAAAAATACGTAATATTGTTACTTATCATTAAGGCATTGGACGGCAAGTTCCAAATTTCAGTTTTTGATCTTTTACTTCACCAGCTGAGTTAAGAATAGAAACTAAAACCATGGATAAGGTCCTCTGCTACTCTGGTAGAGGGATAACAAAGTAATGAAAACCTAGATATTTAACACAAAATAAATAAATTTAAAAATCAAAATATGCCAGAACCTAAGTAAATTTTGAGCAAAAACTAAAATTTTGCAGTTTTAATTAGGGAGGATAGGGTGGAGAGAGTCCTTGCTCATATTCCAGACATTCATGTCAAGCTCTTCTGAAAAAGCACTATAGTTGCCAGGTGAGTTCACCACTGCTCAGCTAGCACGAGGCTTACGGGAGCAATAGACTGCTGGAAGTTCATTATGTTGTCCACAGTGAAATGCTAACATCAGACAGCCATATGTTGTAATAAAAAGTTTGAGAATCAACAAGTGCTGAACAAAACAGTGGGGACACAGAGCTATATCACAGCATGCGTGACACCAAATCCTGACATATCTTGCACCTGCAATCTTTAAAAACAGTACAGGACAGAATAATTACATCATTGAACAAATCATGTAATGCCAGATGGCTATAAAGGAGCCCCTCCTCTCCTTCACAAAACCTCTTCTTCTCTCCCTTCCCTTGGGAAAATTTAGCAATTCTTTTACATAAAACTCCAACTGTTTTATGCAATATATAGCAACAAAACAAGTTTCTCCTCTCATCAGTATATGTTGCTTCAGCCAGCGTCTAGCAAAGAGAAGATGAAAACTCTATCGCAAACTAAAGTATCTGCATTTACTGGAGCAGAACCAGCCACAGGACAAAGTTTATACCCTATCCACAAGAAGAAAGATGCATTTTTAGCAAGCCCAGCTGCTCTCTGTTAGTCGTATTACCTCTATCTAACCCTAGTTTCATCACAGGGTTTCACAAAAGTTGCCTTTAAAAACAAATCATTAACACTTGACACAGACTGCAAGGCTTATTTTTTTCAGAACATTTCCTCGGAAATACCAGGCAAAGCCCCGTTCTTAATCTTGTTTTCATATTGCAAGGCCATACCAGTCCATTCAGCAAGCAATTAAGTCTAACATTTGATCAAAGTAAAAAAACTACAATCTTGCTTCCTTTAGCTTAATTATTGAGAAAACATTTAAGTAAACAAATACACATTTTAATTGCTTACAAAACAAGGGAAAAGGGACAAGAGTATCTGTGATTTGTAGCTCACTAGAAGCTGATGCTAGAGAAGGATTTTTTAAGGTTCTTTTTTTTTGGAGTATCACAGCATTTTTGCTTCGGTAAAATAACCAAGATCTTTGGCAAAATGGGGGAGTTAGAGCAAGTGCTGAGATTGTTCATTAAAACAGAAATCTAATATCTAATGTCAAGCTTTAGCAAGACTTTTTGTAATTAACTAAGAAAAAAAATCATGTTTATATCTCCCTATTGAGGTTTTGGCTAAGTTCTTTTCCTAAGCTGATGTAGAAGTCATTGATTTCTGATTTAGGACAAAACCACCATGTGTTCACCTACTAAATCTGCATAGGCATCAGGGTCTGGACAATTGCCTATGGGATTTGATGTAATCATGCTCCCAGAACCATCATGTGTAACAACAAGGCTTTGGGAAAATGTGAGCATCCAATTCCATACCCAAACCCCTTAAACACCAAAATTCCTCTCTAGCTGTATTAGTATCTCTACCTATTAAGCCAGAGTTTAACACATGGTAAAAGCTATACAAATATAGAGGATAATCACTGCTATAAGAGCAGAGACAATAAAATTAACATAGATGTTGTAAAAGGACCACTGGGACAGCAGCAGACTGAATAATACAGTGTGATCTAATGTCAGCAGTGTAATACACGTGAATTTATATTTGTGCACATGGCAGAAAAGTTCATTACAGTCTCTAAGCTTCTGCTTCACATATTTCCATGTAGTTTATTGAGATATTGATTCAAGTTCCTTTCCACAACAGGTTTCAATGGGTGATCATCAGGTAATTTCATTCTCTCTGAAGTGCTGCATTTGTATCTATTACCTTTTCCTGGCAATAAGCAGTATAAAATTAGTTTCTTTTTTTGGGGGGGGGGGGGGGGGTTGGCAGGGTATTATCCTCATCAGTTTGAATTTCCTATGTTGTAAACCGAGATTTTGCATGAAAAGTGAAGCAGACAAGATACAGTAACTACTACTAAAAGGATACTTTTCTATTTTGAAAACAAAACTCAAGTTATTTTGATTTAGCTAAGGAAGAAAATGGATCTTTTAGTTTACACGAAATGGAATTGTTACTACTATTCTGCTTAGTACTCTGATTAACTCCAGGAGATGTAACTTTTTAAAATTTCACTGCTTAGGAAAATTCTTCATTCAGATCACTGCATTGTTTGATCAATATTAAATTAACAACTTCTGAGGACTGCAATACCAAATGTTGCTGAAAGTTAGTGTTGTCAACAAATGTAAAGAGAAAGACTCTACGCAGAGGTGCTGTTTTGCAGTACTTCCAAACCAATCTAGCAGGCTGTTCCTGTGTGAACTGGTAGTCCTGTTTCCTCACTGTCCCAGTCCCTGACCCACACAGGAATTCAACCCGTTTCTTCACATTTGCATAGGTAACAAGGTGACTGTATGGCAAGCCAGTCCTGGAAGCTAAATGACAGAGAACTAATGCTTCACAAAAGAAATGCTTTCATTCCCTTCAGTATCTTGCACCAGCTCAACATCAGATCAGACAAGCACTAGGGTTGACACAAGATGCAGAGCAGGAACACATAGTTCCCGTAGAGGGAGGGTGGTGGAAACAAGAGTGTTTCTGTGTATGAAGGCTAACCAATAAATCATGTTAATTAGGTTATGCACCTTGACTAGAAGAAAAGTTTTGATAGGTTTCTTATACAGTGCTGTAAAAAAATCCGCCCAAAACTATCAAAATCTACAGTACTGCTACATTGCATAACTTCCCATGAAACAAACAAACAAACAAAACAAACTCTCTCTTCTTGAGAAAACAATGGCTACATTCTATAGATTGCCTTTGTAACTATTGCAAAGATTGTTTCAGGAGACCAAATATAGATTTTCAGCCTGGTGACAGAGGCTGAAGCTGACACCCCTTGCTCTGAGTGATGCAGAGGTTCAAAATCTAGGACAAAACACCATTCATTTATCTAAAATTGAATAGCAGGATCCAAGTAATCTACTATTCTTTAAGGAATAAACAAACCAAGAATAAATATTTTTATTCTTTTCAGGAAATAGCTGACACAAAGAATGTCAAAACCAAGTTTCATACAGCAGGCTGTTTTTATTACAACATGATGGAGGAGCTTACTGAAAAAATGTGGCATTACAATGAGGAACATTTTAGCCCATAACCTTTTCTTGACATTCTGTTTGCTCTTAATCACCCATAAGTTCACTTAATATAAGTACTATGTTTTCTTAAATATCATCCTGCATATTGGGCAGGGGGGGAGGGCTGGGGGGAAGAGAGAATGTACGTTTTTGAGTGAACTCAAATAGGCGTACTGGCATTTGCACAGAATGTCAGAATGTCAGATGTTAGGAGAAATCAAACACCACATTTCATCTCTAGCTGTCAGCTTTGCAAGGTACTGTTGCAAACCTATTTCTAGGAAGAAAGCAATTCAAAAAGAATGAAAGTGTGAAATGAACTTCAAATATGAGAAGACTGTGTAATATAATTAAATGTTTGTTAGGCTAAACAGTCTTGCCCCTGACTTTAGCATGGCATTGACTGTTGCAGGCATGATTCTGTTGGTGCAGAGTGCTGGGCAACAAAGAAATCAGTCACTGCTTAACTCAAATCCATGCACAATAAGTGCTGGTGGAGGTTATCCTGACAGAGGATGTGTATCTTCATGTTTGTTGTACTTGAGCATTAGTCAGATCATTAAAGTCACTGGCTACTTTTAAGCTGCAGCGGTAGGGGAGGTTTGTGTTCAACCACTGAGACAGAATAGTAAATGAGCAAAGGAAGAGAAACAAGTAGCTGTCTTGCACAGATCACCACAGTACAGGTAGCCTGTCAGACACTGGATGATTGGCCTTATTAAGTATTCATTAAAGCATGCAGAGGAACTTCGGGGAAGGAAAATCGGCTTGACAGACAGACAATCTGTACACAGTACCTGGAAAAAATGCTACCTAAATCCCATATAGAACAGAGAATTTAGAATAAAAAATTGTTGCCAGGCAGTCCACAGCCACTTATATGTTTACAAAAGAAAAGATAATGTAGTACTTTTGTATGCTATAAACAATTGTATATAATATTGAACCAATAGAAGACAATGGGGCAATTTAAAGATAGCAGTATTTTTTTCTTCTTTAATCATGAGAATATATATAGGAAATATCTCAGCTGTTTGAAGCTGCCAATTAAATTACTCCAGACTTAAGTAGTTAAAGGATGTCTTTTATTCTTCTTTCAATAATTTGGAAGTTACATAACAAACTTCAAAAATGGCTGCCAAAGAAAGGTTTTAAAACCAACATTTATGGATACATTAATATGAGTTAATACAATATCTTAAATGCTACTCACACAGATGACTAGAGGTAAGGAATCCAACTTCTTTCTATTCGTACAATATTGCAATTGAATACTGAATATTGATACTTGACTAACTTTCACAAGGAACAGCTGTTCTTCCCTGAAACCCCCAGCAGCTTTGCCTCAGATCTGTATCAGACACTCGAGCTCTAGCTCCTGACTCCTCAGAGAATTCTAGATTGATATAAAGGAGCTGAAAAGCTGAAAAGAAAACCTCAGATATGTAACACAATTTCTCTTGCAGACCCCTACAGCTATTATTCCACATGGTTGCTTGTTGCAGAATTTGAAGTGTATTTTCTTTTACCATAATCAGACATTCATGCACTACAATAGTTACTGAAACTGTTCTCAGTTCCTCAGATAATTTCTGCATTAAAGTTTGTTGTTCAGTTCTGTAAATAGCTAGTTCACCAGATTAGAAAAATTTGCATTTTCTGTGAAATAAACTAAAATATTCAGGCTATTAAAAAAAAACCCAAACCACAAACAAAACAAAACAAAACAAAAAAAACCCAAAACCAACCCAAACCAACCCAAAAAACACAAAAACCACAAAAAACACAAAAGCAAAACACAAAAAAATCTTTAGCTATCTACACAAAACTAACATTCAGTACCAGTAATTTAACTGCAAGACTTATAAAAGTTGCAGAAAGTGGTATCATGCCATAAGAACACCTAATTGTAACTTTAAAAGGCTTTAGATGCCGTCTGTCTCATAAAGAAATGGTTTCTTTGTTTCCTCTATTTTTCCCAATCTTTTAGTTAGTGGAGAGGGGGAGCAGGGGCTGGAACAGCTTTTTTGATTCATTTTATATCAGTATGTCTTAAGGATCTATTGAGTTCCTTTCTTTTATGATTTTAGATTTGCTCTTGCAAATCATTCAGACACTTTCCACCAGTAGAACAGTAACCTTTAGCTTTTATAGAGTAATGCTATACAGAATCAAAATACAGGCAGCAGTCAAACACTGCATTGACATTTAGGAAGTAGATTATGCCATTGGCGAGCAAAGGGCCTCACTGCAAGAGTAAAGCTGCTGAAGTATCTCTGGAATGCTACTTTCCAGGTATTTTAAACTAAATGGATAATCCTATTAAAAGACATGGCTACCTGGACTGTGGTTACAGCAGATCCGTGTTAAATGATTATCACACTAGCTGTCTCTCCACAACACACTGGCGGTTGCTGCTCCATCAAATCAGTTTTACCATTCACTTGACAGAAAGCTCTGTTTGCTTTTTCTTCCTTCAATTCAATTTATTTCACATAAACAAGACTGTCAATGGATAGGAAGATGTTCAAGCCAGGAAAAACAAAACTATTGAAAGGATATTGTCTCCAGTGTAACGCAAAGAAAGACAAGAAGACATGGGAAGGGAAAGAAACTGGGAACAGAAATTACTTTAACTGTGTCTGGTTTAGGCGTAATAATTCACTTAAGCAAGGAATTAATCTCCTAAATCTCTCCCATGAAATTTTACTTAATATCTATTCCTCAAATTTCAGGAAAATTGCTGTATAATACATAGCCCTTACACTTTCTTAAAAAAATATATATATTTGCAAATGTCAGGTTTTTCAAAATATACCTAAATATAAATATCATAATTATAATGACTTGGGTTCATCCCTCTAAGTGGTTGAAGAACTACAGCATCATTACTGAACAACAATTTCCTGTGAAAAATACACCTATCCACTGCCATTAGAAGGAACATGTCTGTCTCAGTTTCACAAGGTGTATCTTTACGTGCCAGTGGCTTTTGTAACAGTAAGAGAGGAAGTCCTTAGTGAGAAAACCAAAATTAAACATTTAGTTATCTCCTAAACTAGCAGGATAAATGTTACAATAGTATTGCACAAGAGCCCATAAAATAAGCAAACAAACAAACAAACCCCTATTTATGTCAAAATATGTGAAAATGTCATCTACACAATCTCCTGGTATAGAAGTGCAACCTCTGGTATTCCACCACTTTGAAATACTATGACACTGCCTGATTTTATATCAAGGACAGCCCTCTGGTTCAGTCTAAGCAGAGAGGCAAAGGTTTTCAAGTGCAAGCTTCTTTGGGAACCATTAGAATGAAGTTCACATAAAGGTTAACAGTCTACCATTTGGTCCTGGGCAATTAAATTAATTTGACTCCTGTCAAAATCTCTGTTCATTCAAAAGCTCAGTAGTTATGAAGTGGTTCTGCAGTATTTGTGTTACTGCAAGGCTGTTAATCAAGTGAAAAAAATAGTTAAAAACAGGTCTGGTAGAATGATAAATATTTTGCCTGGCAGTAGAGGAACAAAAATTGAGAATAACTAAGCATCTTTAAGAAACACCTTTCCAATAACTGCAAGTTTCTACATGTATGTGCATGTGAAGGAAAACTAGGATGAAAAAATGTGGCTTAAGAAAAGACACTGAATGAGGAATCTTATCTAACAAGCAGCAGTATATGACTTTACCTCAAAGACTGAAGGAACTAACAGAAGCCTGTCCCTGACAAAGCCTTGTTTGACATCAGGTATATCAAATGGAGTCATCTGAAGTCAGATACACATGCAAAGCCTTTGAGGTTTACAAATAACTAGAATTGCTAGAAATAAGACAAATAACTTTGTAAGAAAAAGGGGTGGAGGGGGAGGAGGGGGGTTAATTGAGCCCTTTTGGACACACTGATATATGATTATACAGATACATTGTATTTTTCTAATGTACCTACAAAAAGCTTGGGAAATTAAAATCTCAAATGGGGCAGGTATCATTTTACTACTTATTTATCAGACAGTCTTTTCACACCATTTTTGCAGGCTTTACCATACAGCCTTCACTCACAAAAATAGCTGACCTCTCCCTACACACACAAAGTCCCCTTCCTAAAAGTCACACTTGAGGAGTCACAGACTGCACCCAACTCAGAATACTTCAGGTCCTCACTTATCATGTAAAAAAGCACACTAAATCCCATTAGAATACAGCTAAAAAGTTAGCTTCTAGTATCCTAAAAGGAATATCCACAGACACAAAGAGTTTTCTGCAGTCAACAAATGCTTTCTGATGCATCCTCCAGCTGCATAATTAATTCATGAAAATAGTGCAGCTCTTCTTTTGCTCAGTTCTTCAATCACTTTCTACATCATCATTTATTTCTCCTGACTCCATCCACTGCCACATCAATGCTTCATGGAGTAAGTGAAAGCTTCTCACTTCAGATTAAGAGGATCAGAGTATTACATCTCTACTTCTTTGCCTGTCACCTTGCCTTGACTCTTTCCTGCCTTGTGAAAGAAGACTTCCACCTTTGAAGTGGGTGGATCATTCATGTAACAGCAAGTTGAAGTTTTAATTCATTGCTTCCCAGCAAGACAGTCACCAAAGTTAAAGCCATATACCTGCATGACCTACAAAGGGTGTAATATCTCAAGGATGGTAAGTGCCTAAATCACCACATGAAAGAGATTTGATATTATTTCAAATTATCTCATCTTAAAAAAAATAAAATTTCATTCCAAGATATTCTGATCTTTTTGGTAAAAGGTAGGCAAAGGAGTGTTTCTGCCTAAGATATGACAACTGTAATTGTGCCTTGTGAAATATGAAAAGTGGCATTCAGACTTCCCTAGGGGTTGATAGATTAAAAAGCAGCATTTCACATCAAAATGGTTAATTTCAGTGACTTTTCTACATTTAGAAAGAAAGATGAAAAATCTACATTAATTAATCTTGCAGGTTACTGACAAAATCTGGGTGCTCATTTCATGGAACTTCAGTGGATTTCTTAACATGCAATCCCATCAGTAAGGACATGAAACTCCAGACATCTGTTGCAATTTCTACAATGAAATGACAGTAACCATAGGGAGTATCTGTTTCTATACCTTATTAAGGTCCATATCTGGAGCTGACACACTGCATCAAACTCTTGACAAAACATAAAATTGCAAGGTTGCACCAGCCAAGGAGCCCTACTTGCTTGCTTCATCTTTCTAGGGATGGCTGCTGTCATGAGTAGATCACTTTGTTCTATCAAACTGGAGACAAAACCGGATGCCTGGTTCCATTTGTGGAAGACATACTCACTGGGAACACCAGCAAGTCAAGCTGAGAAAATATCTGGTACAAAGATGACAAAGAAGTCTGGAAAAAAAAAACAGATTTAAAGTGGTTTATAACACTACTATATTTTTAATAGCTACTTCATACCAGCAACAGAGACAATTCCAGGTTATTGCTGGATTGCACTATGTAATGAGACAAAATCATTCCTTAAATACACCCTTGGAAATAAATGAAATAGAACTCAAACTGATCATGAATCCCACTCCATTAAAAAAAAAAACAAAACCCAAAAATATTAAAAAAGCAAATTTGTGCATCTCAGTCATTAAATCCTCTTAACAATTACCAGCTGTAAATGCAGAACAATGAACAAAGCAAGGAAAAGCCTAAGACTGGAAAAGTTTCTCACATACACACACACACACGTTATATGTGTATATACACATATATATGTGTGTGCATAAGCACACTGTAACTTTGTTTCAACTAATATAAGAAAATAGTATCATTCATTACATTCCTACTATGAATGAGATTTTCAGCTCCATTAGTAAATCAACAAGCCATACACTCTATATCAAAGGGCTTGTCCAGTGAAAAATTCAGCTGTGATTATTTTTAATCTGTAAAAGTCCATACATTCCCCCAGTTCAGGATCAGAAGCTGTGACTAAGCTCCCCATGAAAGACAACCATGTCTGTAAAAGCAATGTACAACCACTATATAGTAGAAACTAGAAGTCATTCAGGAAAGCGAGAGATCTCCTACTGCCAAAAAGAAAAGCCTCAATAGTGAGAGAACAAAAAGTAGTGTATAACAGTTTCCCTTTCCCCTATACAAAAAGATTACTTTTATGAACATGCCCTTAGTGAACTTCTATGTGAACACCTATCTCTAAATATTTGTTTGAAACTATAATAAAAAAATCTATTTTCTACACTCTCCTATACAGTTCTTTAGAAAATCTGGTAAGGAAAAATGCTGTTTAGTTTGCATGCCATGGTTCTCACAGTTCAAGCATCTTCCCATTTATTTTAATTGTCATTACCAGCAAAACAAGCATTAGCATCACTCTGAAGGTCTTTTTTAAAATAATAACTAACTGGTGCTTTTTTTTCCTGCTTTCTTTCTTTCTTTCTTTCTTTCTTTCTTTCTTTCTTTCTGCTCAGAAGGGAAGCCTTCAGACATTGAAAGATGACCTCTGCTGCTGTCCTTTCAAGTTAACATGGACCAACTGCCATCTGGCTGCTTATTTTGATAAAGCTAAAGATTATAAAATATTCTACATGCTTTGACTGTGAAAATACATGGAAAAGGCAAACAACGCTTGGCATTTGCTTTCCCTCCTTGGATCCATTTTACTGATCAGACAAATCATTATTCCAGAGAAATTGCTGGAACTGAGCACAAACCTCTTCCACTAGCCATACAACCCCCCTGTGCTGCTGACGTGTTTAATTAGGTCATTTTGATCACAGAAGAAAAATGTAGTAATTTTTGTCAAAATTGCATATAGGTCAGAAACATACTTCTAACCTGCATACTCTATAAATATTCTCACTGCAAGAAATATAGTAAGCATCACCATTGGGTGTCTGAAGTGAGGCATTGTGGGAAACACCTCAACACACAGCAAAAACAATGCAAAAATTGTTTATTTACATAATTTTTAAAAAATAAAATTAAAAGGAAGGACCTAGAGGAAATCTTCAAAGAGATGACGTGCAGAATAATTGTCATGTAAAACACCATTAAAGCTATAATCAGTCACTAAACTCAGTTTTAATACATTCTGATACTTCTATCACGTTAGCTGGGCGTACCTGTACCTTTGGGATGCACCTTCAAATAATGTGACCTGTAACTAATTTTTCCTGCAGAGGTTTTAGGCTCCTTAGCTTTTTTCTTGTACAGCCTTCATCCTGTCGTACAGTAACTCATACAACTGAGATACTGCAGTTCCACAGCAGCTCACTAACTTACTACACAGACAAATAGTAAATACATGACTTTTCTCATATCATTCAAGTCCTTTAATAACCACTGCCATGGCATTCCTGAGCATTTTGCAAAGTAGTATCTCTCCTTTTTGTGTTAGTTACCCTCTAATCTAATACAAATTCAGTCCCTGGGACCAGACTAGAGTTAGTCCAAAGTAAATCCCCTTAGAATCATAGAATAGTTTTTGTTGGAAATGACCTTTAATACCATTGAGTGCAATCGTTAACCTAGCACTGCCAAGTCCACCACTAAACCATGTCCCTAAGCACCACATCTACACGTCTTTTAAATATCTCCAGGGATGCCGACTCCACCACTTCCCCAGGCAGCCTGTTCCACTGCCTGAGAACCCTTTCAGTGAAGAATTTCTTCCTAATATCCAATCTAATCTCTCCTGGCATCACTTGAGGCCTGCTATTTTCCTATCGCTTGTTACATGCGAGACAAGACTGACTTCCACCTCTCTGCAACCTCCTTTCATGTAGTTGTAGAGAGCAATAACATTTCCCCTCAGCCTTCTTTTCTCCAGGCTAAATCACCCTAGTTCCCTCCGCAATTCCTCATAAGACTTGTGCTGTAGACTCTCCACCAGCTTTGTTGCCCTTCTTTGGACACACTCCAGCACCTCAAGGTCCTTGTAGTGAGGGGTCCAAAACTGAACACAGTACTCGAGGTGCAGCTCCAGCAATGCCAAGTACAGGGGGTCAATCACTTCCCTGGTCCTGCTGGCCATGCTATTCCTGATACAAGCCAGGATGCTGTTGGCCTTCTTGGCCACCTGGGCGCACTGCTGGCTCATATTAAGCTGGCTGTTGACCAATACCCCCATGTCCCTTTCTGCCAGGCAGCTTTCCAGCCACTCTTCCCCAGGGCTGTAGCATTGCATGGGGTTGTGACAAAAGTGCAGGACCCAACACCTGGCCTTGTTAAGCCTCATCCCATTGGCCTCAGGCCATCGGTCCAGCCTGTCCAGATCTCTCTGCAGACCCTTCCTACCCTCAAGCAGATCAACACTTCCACCTAACTTAGTGTCTCCTGCAAACTTACTGAGGGTGCACTCCATCCCCTCATCTAGGTCATCAATAAAGATATTAAACAGAACTGACGCCAACACTGAGCCTTGGGGAACACCACTAGTGACCGGCCACCAACTGGCTTTAGTTCCTTTAACCACAACTCTCTGGGCCTGTCCTTCCAGCCAGTTTTTCACCCAGTGAAGAGCACACCCATCCAAGCCATGGACAGATAGTTTTCTTAGGAGAATGNCAGGACATGAGGAAATGGCATGAAAATGCATCAGGGAAAGTTCAGATTGAACATTAGGAAAAGGTTCTTTACTGAGAGGGTGGTTGGTCACTGGAACAAGCTCCCCAAGGAAGTGGTCATGGCACCAAGCCTGTTAAGAGTTCAAGGAGCTTCTGGACAATGCTCTTAGTCATATGGTTTATTTTAGGTAGTTATGCAAGGATCTGGACTCAATGATCCTTATGAGTCCCTTCCAACTTGAGATATTCTACGATTCTATGATTTTAATTAAAAACTAATTCAAATTAATTTTAAAAAGGACATAAATTAGCTTACAACTTAATATTAAGCCATAGGGATAGGTAAGCAGTTCAAAACTGTCTCAGATGAAATAACATGAAATTGTTTTCATCTTGATCTAGCCACCTAAATTTAAATATCTTCAGGGATAGGATCCCCCTCTATCCTTTGGAGAAAGTGGCACAGAGCAATCCATTCCGTCCTAAAACAAGTGAAATGAATCTCCATCTGGAGGTGTGTTTCTCTCTAGCAGGCAGTGGAGTCTGGATAACTCTCTAATACTAGAAAATTAATTTTACTCAACTAAAAGTAGGTAAAATGAATCCCACCTAAATGACAACTGGAACCTTTGATAGTTTAGGATAGGACAGGAAATGTTATCAGTTCAGTGCAAAGCAGGCTGGATGTCCACACCACAGAAAAATACATCTTCAAGGGACATTGACATTAGATCAAACATTTCAAAGAAAGAGAAATGGGACACAAGTACCCTGAGAGTGTATTTACTTTATCATTTCAGATCAGTACAGGATTGTGCTTTTGAAACAAATCTTCTGCCTGTCCACACTTGCTGTGTTTTGTTTCACTGTGGAGCAGTCTCTAAGAACAGGAGCAGCATTTCTTTCAGATTAGGCTAAACCAGAAGTTACCCTCTAATCAGGGACAAATTCAGTCCCTGGGACCAGANTTTTTTGTGTGGTTGGTAGTTTCAGCTTCACATTAAGAGCTGGAGATAACAAAAGGGGATAAGATGAGTATAATTCAAAAAAGAAACAAAGATTCCACCTTTGAGATAATCCATCTTTTATCATAAATTGTATTTCATGGGGTCATTTGATTTTTTAATAGAAGCAGTTCATATGAACAAGATACAATATATAAGCATATGTGGAAAACATTCTCTCATTCTCTCACTAAGCNAGTGAAGAATTTCTTCCTAATATCCAATCTAATCTCTCCTGGCATCACTTGAGGCCTGCTATTTTCCTATCGCTTGTTACATGCGAGACAAGACTGACTTCCACCTCTCTGCAACCTCCTTTCANCTGAAGAGACTGATTTCAGCAACAAGTAAGAAACTCCTGTAACAACTGTAAGGGTGGGGTGGGGGTGGAAGACCAGGATGCATCTTTCACCATTCAGCAAGATCTGATTATGATGCACAGAATTGAAGCTGTACCTCCCCCTGTTCCCAAATGCAAATACATGCAGGATGTATTTTTAAAAATTAAATTTTAGTATGTGGCCCAGAGTTTATGAAGCAGTTCTTCAGTTTCTTCCTTGGAATATCTATTAGAATGATACTAAATTAGGACATGTTGTGGATTCCCATGAGGACAGAAAGGCCTTACAGAGATATCTGGATAGACTAGAGAGCTGGGCATTCACCAACCATATGACATTTAACAACAGCAAGTGTTAGATTCTCCACCTGGGATGGGGTCATGCTGGTTATACATACAAACGGAAGGATGGAGGCCTGGAGAACAGCCCCACAGATAGAGATCTAAGCATCTGGGCTGATGGTAATTTGAATATGAGCTGGCAAAAGGGTCAAGCACATCCTGGGGTGCATTAAGCACAGCATAGCTAGCCAGTCGAGGGAGGTGATTGTCCCACTCTGCACTGCTCTGGTGTGGTCCCACCTTGAGTACTGTGTGGAGTTTTGGATTCCTCAATATGGGAAGGACATCAGACTATTAGAGTGTGTCCAGAGGAGGATAACCAAGGTGGTGAAAGGCCTCAAAGGCGAGACCTATGAGAAGCAGCTGAGGTCACTTGGTTTGATCAAGAACAGAAGAAGAACAGAAGGCTGAAGAACAGAAGGCTGGAGAGTAACCTCATGGCAGTCTACAATTTCCTCAAGGGGATCAGCAGAGGGGGAGGTGTTCTCTCTGGTGACCGGTGACAGGACATGAGGAAATGGCATGAAAATGCATCAGGGAAAGTTCAGATTGAACATTAGGAAANTTTGAAGTCTAGATAGACCATCCACAGCCTTTCCCTCATTTACTGAACAGGTCATTTTGTCATAGAACGAGATCAGGTCGGTCAAACAGGACCTTCCCTTAATAAACCCGTGTTGGCTGGGTCTTATCCCCTGATTTTCCTGCATGTGTCATGTGATGGCACTCAGGATGATCTGTGATGATGTTGGTGTTACAGAAAAAAGCTAAGAGCAGAAGGAAATATTTCTGTGTCTTATTTCTGACGTGAGTAATGTACGAGGCAGCTGAACTAAACATTTTGATAGCTTTTCCTTTTATTCTGTAATTGTGTCTTGTCACTTCTGACTTGTATATGTCTACTACACAAATAGAGGGCAGCAGTGCGAACTTTTTTGTACCTGTGCAAACGTGATGACCTACTCACTTAAGATTGAGTTGAAGAGCCATTATTTAACATTAATGCATCTTTATAGGATTAGATTTATAAACCAAAACAACTGGTGCTTTATAAAACAAAACAATTGGGGCTGAGGACTGGAAACCCACACTATATTTATTAAGGGTGTATGTAGTGCAGGAGATTTAAATGTGGTGCAACCGCAACAAGCACTCAGTTGCTGACATGAGCAGCGTGGTACAAAGGGGAGGCTTCCCAAACCGAGGGATCCTCAGGGGGAGCCCCAGCTGATGAGACCTGGCCAGGGCCAGGAGTACCTGAGGCCAAGCTCATCTCCCCACATATAAAAAAAAACAGGATGAGGTTCTCAATAAGGCCAAGTGCTGGGTCTTGTACTTGGGTCTCAACAACCCCAGGCACTGATACAGGCTCGGGGAAGAGTGGCTGGAAAGCTGCTCAGCAGGAAGGGACTTGAGGGTGCTGGTGACAGCCAGCTGGGTATGAGCCAGCAGTGTGCCCAGGTGGCCAAGAAGGCCAATGACATCTTGGCCTGCATCAAGAACACTGTGGCCAGCAGGAACAGGGCAGGGATTGTCCCGCTGTGCTGGGCACTGGTGAGGCTGCACCTTGAGTGCTGTGTTCAGTTTTGGGCCCCTCACTTCAAAACAGACATTGAGGGGCTGGAGCGTGTCCAGAGAAGGGCAACAAAGCTGGTGA
>VZRW01012449.1:77145-113483 GCA_013398125.1 Aegotheles bennettii
GGGGGGACCTCATTGCTCTCTACAGCTCCCTGAGAGGAGGTTGTAGTGAGGTGGGGGTCGGTCTCTTCTGCCATGCCCATAGTGAAAGGACGAGAGGAAACGGCTTTAAATTGCAGCAGGGGAGATTCAGATAGCACATTAGGAATTTTTTTTTCACTGTAAGGGTGATTGGATATTGGAATAGGTTGTCCAGGGAGGTGGTGGGGTCACTGTCCCTGAAGGTGTTCAAGGCGCATCTGGATGTGGCGCTGGGTGATATGGTTTAGTGGTGATGTAGGTAGGTGGTTCGACTGGATGGCCTGTAAAGTCTCTTCTAACCTCAATGATTCTATGATTCTATATTGGGAAAAAAAATACAGAATTAGGATTAGTATCATACATTGTTTAATTTCAGTTCCCACTGAAATATCAGAGAAAAAGTTGTCTCTGTCTGAAGTCCTCCATTCAGTTATTTTTTCCTTTTTTGTCACTTTTTTCAAAAAGTGTAGTATCATCTCTGTTTTAAGGATAGCTTCTGAGCCTTTTAGTTTCAATGGGAACAAGAACACATTCTTGTCTACCAGCAGTCTTCTAACTCATTCTCATTCTTCCCTTTCCTACAAATCATACCTGGATAAACATTCATTGATCATGCCTATGAATCTGAAGCTTGATTATAGAACTTGTAAGCTCACCCAGCCTTCACTCCTGTTTTGTATACCCTGCCAGACATTTCTCTGACTCGAGCTTCTTACCACATTTCAGAAGCTTTTTCAAGCTGCAAGATGTTAATACAAGGAAGGAGCAAATGACGTTGTTATGCAGCTGGTTTGGGTGGATGAACATTTTTTCACTGTCTGTGATATGCAAGATGAAAGTGCCTGGCAACAATATGCATTCCCAAATTTTAGCAACATTGTCACAGAACTGGCTGTTCTATAGAACATATTTGAATCATTATTCCACCCATTTCTATATTCTGCTTTTCTTTCATGTGCCCAATATTCTGTTAACAGGTACCACACCCACTGGGGACTGGGTCCAGGGGATTTCTCCTGTCACTGCAAGGCTGGTGCAGTTCTGTGTCTCCAAGCTGCAGTGAGTCTGAGCACATATTCCCAATAGGTGCAAACACACACAAAACACAAACAGTGTACATATGACCAGCCACACAGACCGAGACAGAGAGGAGTGCCTTTACCTGCACCCACACAAACACAGGACTCACATAAACGTCACTGATAGATGACTTAATCCTGTTATTCACCTCCAGCTGAGCAAGACTGGGGTTTTCTAGCTGCAACATGGACACACATACACACATATGCATCTGTCACATAGCTAGTGTTGGACATATTTGATCCAGTGGCTGGACCCACACTCTGGTGGTGCCTGCAATTATTGTCCCTTAGACCCTCAAATTCCTCAGACTCATGATCCAGCTCTAGTAGACTGTACTCAGATCTCTCACTCTACTTCTCTGCTAGTCCAGCTGGATATTTGCTAGTGTTCACATGCACTCTCACAGCACTGAGAATTAGGTTTGAATGAGAATATAGGACAAACTGCAGTTCAAGCACAAGAGCTCTGTCACACAAATTTACAGACCAGCAAGCTATTTAAACATGACCAGACTTCTTTATCCTGATTTCCCTCTATTTCCCCATGCCTGTTCCTCCCCAACCCACCTGGATCCCTCCTTTTCCCTACCTTTGATCTTTCCCCATTATACACAACATACATCCCCTCAAAACCCCCTTCCATAAAATCCCCAAAATGACCACTGTCCCACTGAAAATTGCTCTTTCCCCTGCATCCCATAGTAAATCCTATCCCTGTGTAAGCAATAACGCCTGTCAGTTTAAATCATATTCTAGGGAGAACATTTCTGTCTGTGTGTCATGCTGGTGGGTTTCACACCAGGAGTAGTGGTCTAGTCATTCTCCTTGGCTGGCTGTAGAAGGAGCCAATTAAGTGTTCTCCATTCTCACTGATTAGGTGATACTCTGCATCTGATCCTTCCTGGGTGTTTGCATTTAATTTGATTAGTATACAGTCAAATAACTTAAAATATCCTACCACTACTAAACTGTATAACTTTTCCCCCACAATCACCAGCTTTAAATATGATTATGTCAATCTTGCAGCTTGTGGAATGTGTGCTTGCTGTAGGCTGAGAAGGCCACTTCTCCTCCTGTATATGCTGCTGCTACAGTGGGAAAAAAATGACCCAACAGATTTTTTTCTAGGCTCCTTAATTTTATTGATCAGATATTGAACATCAAAAAAACACTATACTACAGGGTTCTACTAGCATAGGCTTCTTACCTCTGACGTATCTACTTGATATACCACAGCTGAAGTTTGGAAGGGGCTTATGAAGGCTGTCAGTGCTAGCTGCAGCATTGCAGAATCACAACATTAAGTCCTATTAAACTTCTGAAGTTTTTTTGATTGTAAGCCTTAGGGTTTGACTGACCATGATTATTTATTTAAGATTAGAAATAAAATTTGTTCAACAGAAGCTAAATCTGGCATTTCTGTTTTTAGTTTTTTTCAGGCTTTGTATAAAAGCCAGATCAAAGGCGTAAAATTCCGGTATCCAATTCATTGTCCTACCCAGAATCTTCCTCTTACATTGTCTTTTATTCCTAATTTACCTTATTGATCAGCTAATTATTTCACTGCTGAGGAGTCTGACTCTCTGACAGAACATGTATCACCAAAGCTACACAAGTTTATAGTTTATTATCAAATAAGAGACTTTATTTAACTTAATCCAAGGTTGAAAAAAGATATTGTAAGAAGGTCTTCTACATTTATTTTCATGAATACATCCTGGAATGAATCAATGTTATATCTATCTAGTGCAGACAGGGATTCTGGCTTGAAAATAGTTCTTCAAAATGAATCTGCAAAAAACAAATTAACTACTTATTTTACATATTTTTAATTTCATATTGGATTTTAAAAAAATAGTGTTATAAAAATGAGATTAAGTGCTATAAGTTTGGATTTTAGTATTTACTGTCTTCATGAAAAAAAAACAAAAAAAACCTAAAATAACCATACCTAGAATAGCATATAATATTTATTATTCAAGTGAAATCCCATGTCTAGACAGATTCACCACAAAAAAAAAAACAACAAAAAACAAAGTTCTTGCAAAGATCGGTATAATTATGTTTCACCAGATTCAGTGCAATTACAACGTCCACAGCACTCCAAAAATCCTTGGAACAGTGCTGAAAGTACTAATTTTTGTTAAGAAATATTACAGACATCCAGAAAATATGAAGACAACACAATAATAGCTTAATAATTTTAAGATTAAAAACTACCAATTATTTGGGTGAAAAAAAAACAAACAAAAAATCTTGAAAGACACTAAATTCAGATTCTAGTTTCATATTTAGATTCATGTTATGAACACAAGTAGCTCAAAAACTCCTTGTTTCAACTAGACCAGCCATCACATTTTGTTCAGGTATTTCACCTATAAAAGAACAATGGCATAAATGGCCATTCTCATTAAGTCTTCATGGGAAAAATACTTGAGTTGCCATATACAGCTACAATTTCTAGAAGAGTTTTTTGAATTTGCACACAATCAAGAATTAAAAATTAATTTCTGTACTTGCTCTTTTCATAGGCTTCTTTTAGAGGGTCTTTTTTCTTGACTTCCATTAGCACTTTTCCTCACCAAAAAAATGCAGGTATATAAAAATACTACAATATTACAATTTAAAAATGAACATTCAAAATAAATATTTCTTACAGCTTTTAAGTATCAACTGACTGAAAGGATGATCTTATCATACCTGTTTCAATATTTTAAATACTAACTACAGAAAAAGAAAAAATTCCGAGATGTGATTTGGAAAAATATCATTCAAACTATTCTCACTGCAGAGACTTTGACAAAAACATGTACTCAGATGTTCACAGTATTCAATCCTCTAGTGAGGTAACTTGCCTCTCTCATAAAAACAATGACAAAATACTGATAGTGTTAGAATGTGCATGCAGTCAGATTGTCTAACAAAGACTTATGCATGTACATGCAAAGACATGTACACAGTTTCATCTAGAGCATGCCAATTATTTCATAATAATGACAATAAAATGCACTAGGAGTTAGAGACCTGCACCAGGAGAGTGGCAGGTACAGCAGTCAATTGTGAAAATGCTTCAGTTGGGGAATTCAGATGCGGTACTCCGCCAGCTTTAAAGATGCCCAAGAACGGCATGCAGAAAGCAGCTGTATGGTGGAAGGAAAGCTACAGTCATAAAATGGCATTTCAGATCAAGCTGTCTGTGCTACCATATTGCACAGCACTCTATTGGCAACTGCAATCATGAGTTTGCACATTAAGATTCTGATATAGCAATATATATTTAATCTTTTTATGGCTAGCTAACAGCTGTTGAGTGGAGAGGTGTGAATCATTTCTTAGCTATACAAACACAGTGTATAACATACAAAAATTGACCTAGTACAGCTTTCTGTAAAGATCTCCCAGATCAATGGGGGAGTAGAATAAAAACTGACTAAATGACATTCACATGGGCTTCCAGCAGACCAGTTGAAGTGGGTGATATCACCTGAAGATGGTCAGGCCAAGAACTGAATACAAGTTGCTTTTACGAATCCTCTGAGAAACCATTAAAACTTCCCCAGAGGCACGATTTCAAAGTGCTGTTGTTCCTGCTTTCAGTTACAGGCAGGAGGTCATTCTGCACACCATGTTGCCACTTTGGTGAGTGAAACAGCCTTAAGGCAAGTTTTCTCAAAGAAATAATTCAAAATTCATGAAAGCATTAAACGTGGGATCAGACCAGCACTAACTGTATTCAGAAAAGCTTTCATTCATGTTTATCTATTTCTTTAGTAACTGCCATATAGAAATTTTTTAGTACATGTGATTTTCACATCTTTCTTATTTCCCTATAAATATCTATATTTTTTTTTTTGGTTCTGTTCCGCTTCTTTCAAGACATCTGTAACATCATAACAAAACCTGTATAGACTAATGAATGAAAGGAACATATAACATTTCCAGCTTTGATTATAGATTTCCCTAAATATATATACATATAATGGAAAAGAGATCACTTAGTAAATCTGTGAGTTATTTTTCATGTCAGTATATTATTGTTTGTAATTTTCCTCAGAAATCACAAATAATACCTAACCACACACCTGTTAAGTCTCATCACTTGAGCCACAGATCCATTTAAATGGTCCCCTGTTCTCATGCTCCCACACTGTCAACAGCTTATCATTGCTTACACCCTATTTTTAATCCTGCACAAACTGTGTAGCTAAAAAACACAGTAGTAACCGACAACCAATCCCCAGTTTTCCATGGCTAGTAATTGACAAAAACAAACACAAACAACCCAAAACTCAGTGAACTCTGTAATGTGTTTCTCAAAAGAACTATTGGTACAAGAGATTATGCCTTGCACCAGAGCTGCGGGTTCTAAATACTTCTAAAGCTGTGAGCAGCCTGATAGCAGGTTGAGAGACACAGGAATAACAACTACAAGACTACTAAT
This sequence comes from Aegotheles bennettii, assembly GCA_013398125.1. Lineage (NCBI taxonomy): Eukaryota > Metazoa > Chordata > Aves > Caprimulgiformes > Aegothelidae > Aegotheles > Aegotheles bennettii. The sequence goes on from VZRW01012449.1 coordinate 82,687, forward strand.
TACTATCATTTTAACTGCAGTGTCATCATTGCCAGAAGTAATGCCAGCAGCTGTAAAACATCTTGCATCTAGTAATCATACATTCTTTTTTGCATTCTTTCTGATAGACTGCTTTCTTAATGTTAGATTGTTTTTGTTGTCATTTAGATGCTCTTTCACATTCTTGACAGATACAAGAGGCCTTAAGCTCATTTATTAGAATGCATTTTTAACATGAATTTTATCCAATAATATTGTTATTCGTCTAAGATTCTTGAATCTAACAATCATCTATAATTCATGAAATCTTCACTACTCCACTGACTGTAACTGCTGCAAGAGTAAAAAGTACCCATTCAGTGTTGCACACACCATCCAAAACTAAAATGGAAAAAAAAAATAAAAAAGGGGTAAGTCCAGGACGTATAAAAAAAAGGCTCATGGAAAGAAAAAGCAGAAGGTACTCTTCACTGTCATTTATCCATAATATCCCAACAGAATTTATTTATTGATTGATTGATTTGTGGGAGATGGGTAGAAGTTAAACACATGCAACATACAAATACTTGCACTACTGCTTAGCAGTTAGTACTTTTCCCCTGTAATAGGCTCAAAACCTTGTTTATGGGCAAAAAGGAAGAATGTAAAGAATGACCATCAATTATAAAGAAAACTGAGCTTATCTCAACACAAGAGGGACTGGAGGGACACCTTTGTTTTGTATGTATGGCTGCAATAATTATATCAGCCTTCCCTGAGATAATTGATAGAGTATAATGTCTTCCTGGTGCATGACCAGCCTGGTGCATGGAGGGGAAAGTGTGTACATGGCGCAGCCCAACATAAAGTATAAAACTGGACAACTAATAAAACAGTCTTTGAAAAAAACAAGTTTGAGTTGACTTCAACCCACGTACTCCTTCACAGCGACTGGGCACACCCAGCATTGAGACAGTTGAGCACATAGAGACCTGTAATAGGAATCATTTTCATATTGTGATACAAACATGTATAGCAATTGCTGTATTATGCAGCACATTGCTGTATCACTGTGCAGAATAAAAATCCCATATAACATCAAATATACCACTTCAGTAAATTTGATATTAAACTGTGGTGGATTGACCCTGGCTGGACACCAGGTGCCCACCAAAGCCACTCTGCCACTCCCCTCCTCAGCTGGACAGGGAAGAGAAAATATTACAAAAGGCTCGTGGGTCAAGATAAGGACAGGAAGAGATCATTCACTAATTACCATCATGGGCAAAACAGATTTGACTCTGGGAAATTAACTTAAATTATTGCAAATCAAATCAGAGTAAGATAATGACAAATAAAAACAAATCTTAAAATACCTTCCCCCCTTCCCCTTCTTCCCCGGCTCAACTTCAGTCCCAATTTCTCTACCTCCTCCCCTTCACTGGGGTGGGGAATGGGGGTTGTGGTCTGCTCATCATACATAGTTTCTGCTGCTCCTTTCTCCCCAGGGGTAGGACTCCTTACACTCTGCCCGTGCTCCAATGTGGTGTACCTCCCACCAGAGACAGTCCTTCACAAAATTCTCCAACATGGATTCTTCTCATGGGCTGCAGTTCTTCACAAACTCCTCCATCGTGGGTCCCCCCATGGGTCACAAGTCCTGCCAGCAAACCTGCTCCAGTGTAGGCTCCTCTCTCCATGGGTCCACAGGTCCTGCCAGGAGCCTGCTCCAGTGCAGGCTCTCCACAGAATCGCAGCCTCCTTGAGGCACATCCACCTGCTCCAGCGTAGGGTCCTCCACGGGCTGCAGGTGGATATCTACTCCTCAGTGGACCTCCATGGGCTGCAGGGGGACAGCCTGCCTCACTGCAGTCTTAACCACAGGCTGCAGGGGAATCTCTGCTCTAGCGCCGCCTCCCCTCCTTCTTCACTGACCTTGGTGTCTGCAGAGTTGTTCATCTCACATATTCTCATTCCTCTCTCCGCTGCTGTTTTCACAGAGGTGTTTCTTTTCCCTCTTCTTCAAAATGTTATCACAGAGGTGCTACCACTGTCTCTTGATGGGTTCAGCATTGCCCAGCAGCAGGTTCATTTGGATCTGGCATTGGCTCTGTTGGACATGAGGGAAGCTTCTGGCATCTTCTCACAGAAGCCAAAGCTGTAGCCCACCTGCCCCTGCTGCTAAAGCCTTGCCATGTAAACCCAATACATAAACATTAAACCCTCCTTGTGGAATATCAAAAAGAACCTTGTTAGAGAGCATTGTCTCTGACAGGCAACAGCTCCCTCCTCACACAGGGAACCCTGGGAAAAGATGGGAAGGACAAACAAGGGTCCCTGGAAAAGAGAACCAGGATAGCAGATTCTGTTCAAGAAGGCAAAATCCTCTGGTGGAAGAAGGAATGTTTATTAGTATCACAAGACTTCCTTCTTCAGGACACTGATACCCATCTGTTGACCTGACACCCAGCCATGGAAACTTTGTCGCTTACCTGGAACCGAAGTCCGGCATTTCATGGAGAGACTGTCAAGGCTGATCCAGCCCACAGGCTTCTACTGTCTACTCTGCTTCGATGTGGATGCCAACAACTCTGCAAAACATGGGCCAGAAAAGAACAAGCAAGACAACAGAATCTCAAGAGCTCAAGGAAAGAGGGCCAGAACTAAGGTTGCTTTCTCCTTAGTCATGTCAGTGCAGGGCAAGGGTGCAGACAAGGGCAACCAGCACTTGCCTGCATGGCCTGTGTGACAGGCAGATTTTTGGCCCCTGTGACCACAGGATGCTCTTTGAAGGTAATTCTTAGAAGAGCAGGCTTAAAACTCAATTTAATGAGAAGTGCTGTCTGAAGCCTGGAGACAAGTGAGGCCAGAGGGGATGACATGAAAGCATGCATGGAGCTGAGTCATGGGGTAGGCTCCCACACTCCTCCAAGGGATAAGGGGTAGATGGTATGTCATCTTGAGTGTCTGTGCACCAGCCCCTGCAGATTGAGGAGCAAGCCAGAGAAAATGGAGTTCCACCTGCAGTCACATTTTTACAATGACAATGGAATTACAGAAATTCTGTGGGAAAGCTCGTGTGATGGGGGTCCTGCACTGGCCATGTATGGGCCCTCAGGAAACACAAAAAGGGCAGAAGAAAGTGAGGGGTTGTGCACTTCATAGAAAAGCAGTTTGATGGCATAGTGTGTGATCTGTAGAGTGCCTTTGGGCCAAAATCAGGAAGACCAATAATGACAGAAACCTCATAGTAGGTGTCTGTTACAGGCCACTGGATCAAGAAGTATTAGATGGAGCCTTCTCCAGATGTCTCCAACACTTTATCTTTATAAGTGATCTGGAAGATTGGATCAAGTGTGTGATCACAAATTGTCTGGATGACAAAGTGGCAGGTGGCACAGATATTCTGGAAGGATAAAACACCATATGGAGAGACAATAACAGGCTGGATGATAGGGACAACAAGAAAAATTTTTGTCTTTCAAGCAGTATTGGCATCCAAAAGAAAGTCATGGTCCAGCTGGGCCTACTGCTTCATGGGGCAGGCAACCCAGTGACAAAGGTTATGGAGAAGGCAAGGTGCCTAAGCCTAGCTGCAGAGTTGAGGAGCACTGAAGCATGATCCCAAAACCCTAACTCCCCTAAGAGAAAAGGTCAAATCTGAGACCTCTTCATCAAATCAGATGACCCTCAACTGCAGGGCACCATGAAGAAGGCATCCAAGCATGCTGAGAGAGCTGTCCCATCGCACTGCAAGGATGTCATCTAGCATCATGGAAAAAAGAGCAAAACAGGAGCAACTAAGAGAATACAACAGTTTGGGCAATCATTTCTAGGCTCAGCTTCTACATCTTCTCCATCCTCTGAGAATTCCTGTGATTGTCAGAGGATATCAAGTATCTCTTCAAGGCTCAGGGTGTTTACTGCTACTGGGCAAGTGGAATTACCCCAGACTTTTGCTCCTCACAGACTCTAGCAGTTTTTAATGACCTGACAGCTGTCTGTAATCAAATGATGCTTTGACCTTTCATGTTAAGCTGATTCCCATTTAGAGAGTTTCCTGCAATCATTTAACTGGTGCTAGGGGCAAAACTAACAGACCTAAAACACAGCTAACAGACATGTCAAATAAAAGACACAGCAGTTGGTGCAGGAGGGACATGACTGGGGGCTGGAACCTCTGTCTATGACAGGATACAAGTACTCAGCAGTGATAGTGTCACAACACAGACCATGGTCCCCAGCATCACCTGGAGCAGCACCTGCAGCACAGCAGAGGTTGGACCCAGAGGGGCTTCTGAGGGGTGATGTCACTATCCAGTGCCTTGGGACTCCCCTCAGGGTGGGACAGGTGGACACAGTGTCCTTGCTTGCAGGAGGTGTAGGCAGGTTGAGAAGCTACATTGTCATGGTATAGGGCTGTAGGGACAGGTGAACGAGCTGTGGAGCATTAGGGAGGATGAAGAGATTAACAGGATCAACACAGAACCCCTGCAGAGACAAACACCTTAACCCCCAGCTTCACAGGAGAAGGGCAGCCAGAGACTGCCCTAGGTCCCTACTGGGATTCCTCATGACTACAAGGACATGACCAAGCTGCAACCAGTGCCCAGATGGGCCACCCAGGTAAGTAGATAGATGGAGCACAGGACTTATGGGGCCATGATGACCTAGGTAGCTTAGGTCACTCTGAAGAAGAAAGACCAAGGAGCTACCTGCTCTTTTCAGCTACCATGGGAAGTCCAAGAGAGGACACAGCCAGGCTCTTCTTGCAGCTTGACATTGAAAGCACAAGAGACATCAATTCTCACTGCAGCACCAAGGACATGACTGTGCTTCTCACCATTTGCCCAGGAGAGAGCACCCTGTTATTTGACAATTTTCTAGAAANTGATGGAGCCAAGCTTTTTGCAGTGACGTCCAATGATAGGACAAGGGGCAATGGATGCAAACTGGAGCACAGGAGGTTCCATGTGAATATCAGGAGAAACTTTTTCACTGTGAGAGTGCCAGAGCACTGGACCAGGCTGCCCAGAGAGGCTGTGGAGTCTCCTTGGCTGGAGACATTCAAACCCCGCCTGGATGCGTTCCTGTGTGATGGACTCTAGGTGACCCTGCTCTGGCAGGGGGGTTGGACTGGATGAGCTTTCGAGGTCCCTTCCAACCCTAGAATTCTGTGATTCTGTGAAATCCGTCATGTCAGAAAAGATTCAAATTAAAACCATGGAGGTGTTTTATTCTCTAACACATAGACTCAAGACACTAACTTCCTTAATTTGAGAAAATGGTCATGAAGTAGTCAAGAAAGAACACTTCATTAGCTACCTCTATGGTTCATTCCCAAAGTCTTTTCTGTGCTTCATTTACCTATGAGTCGACAAGTTGGATTCTGTGTTTTAGATCTGGAGTCTGATTCATCAGAAAATATACATACCTGTGGCACTGCCTTCCAGATTGTAACTTCTAACTGGAAGATTTTTTTGTTGGAATTCTACTTAATGCAGATATATCCATCAGTATTTCCTATAATCCAGAGTCCCCTTGATAAATGTGATCAGGATATGGATTTACGAATCTCCTGCTAATGTAAGGACACCAGACAAGGTGCTAGTGACATGCAAACATATTTTTGAAGTGCTAACTACCTGGGTAACTAGTTGCTATTATCAGTTAGCTTGTCAGGGCACTTCTATAAAGTAGATGTACTCCTTTTGGGCAAACTGGTGAGAAAAGGAGATATTAATCACCTCTCAGTTAATGAGTCTCAGTACATACATACACTTTTCATGTCCATAAATACCTACACATACTCCAGAAGCAGTTATACAAACACATCAGTAATATGAAAATCAGCTAATTATTAGTTTTATAGTGAAACTAAATGTAGTGGGATGCAAATGACTTACTATATGGGGTGACTGAATCATGGAAATAGCTGCTCAGGACCCTCCAACCCATTAAAGAGCCATCTCTTTGGGAAACTGAGTAGGATGAAGAAAAAGCTGCCTAAAAGTCAGAAACTAAATCCCTGTGTAGTTAGCTTCACATAGGAACAGAGAGCCTTGGCAGAACTCTCCTGTCTCCCTGACAACACCAGGCAGAAACATGTCATGAAAACTGAGGACAAAAAAAGCAGACTGGCCAGTTTCTCCCAAGAGCAGCGGCAAAAGTCAGTGTGTTCCCATCAAAACATTTCCTCAGAATCAGAAAGTGTTTTTCTTATGGAAGGTTTTCAGTGGTTCTTCCCAAAGTACCAGACTATTAATACATTTGTTAACTGTGTCCTTGGTGTTTTCACAAAAGCAGATTTCAGAAAGTCTTTATTGTAGTTACTTCTTTTTCTCTTTCATTTTTTATCCTCCCTTTCTGCATCTTGAAGTTGAAAGAACAACACTCAGTGTAAAATGATTCATAAATATTAATCAGAAGAAATACATGGGGAAGGAGAGCACAGTTAATGGTTGCTTAGAGAAGGATCTATTTTATGAGAAAATTAAATTATTTTATCACATTATTATTATAAGTTGTTAAAATTATAATTAATTTTCATAAGTACTGTAGCAATAGTAAATTAATGTCAAAATATGTTGGCTTTGCAGGTTTTTAGTATAGAATAAGAAAAATATACTGGGAAAAATAGTCTCTTCGATATCAAAATGTGTTTTTTGCTAAGAGAACCAAAATTTTTATGTACAAGCTCATGAAAACACAATGATGTCCAATACTTAGGACAGTCCTGAAAGTATATTTGGCTTTTTGTTGATGGTATAAATGACTAATAATATAACAACTTGCCCAGTTTGCTGCATAACAGCTTTTTAAAAACATGTAATTTTGGCATCAAAACCAAGCAATTCAGCCTCTGAATTAATAGCAGCACTGTTGACTTTGAGACTGATGTGGAAGGGGTCTTGGGTGGTGGGAAGGAAACCCAACTTGGGGAAGCCATCAGGTGTGGAGGTGCACAACAGCAAACAGTTTCCATAACAGTGAACTGCAGTGTTACCTAGTTAGGTCCCCAAGAGTGCCTTATTACAGCACTCTGAGGTGTGGAGGTACTGCGATTAGAGGCCTAGAGTCCTTCCACTGTCTATGACTATCTTCCAAACCTAAGAATACTATTATTAAAATGTTATTATAGCAATAAGTAATACTTTTGGGAGCTTGTTCGATGTGTTATATAAGTATATTATGACATTGGACAAAAGTATCATGCTAATGATTCAGGAGCCAAGATAAAAAAAGCTCAGTTTGAATTTCTATTCTCAGTATAAACTGCAGGGACCACCACATTGTTCCACTATAAAAACTATTAAATATTAGATTATACGCCCTTCTACACAGTGAATCAAAAGAAAATCTTTCCCAACATTCTGGAAAAGAAAAACTGTATCAAAAATTTATAGAAGAAAGTAGCAGAATAAATACAATATCCTACTTTTAATTAAAGTATTAAAAGTGCTGTTTTAGAGACCTTGAGTAGTAGAGAGAAAGAGCTAAACAGCAACAAAACTTTTTTACTCAGTCATCCACTGTTTTCACTCAAATTCTGAGCTATCATGCTAGGTCACAGCTACAATTAAGCAAGCACACACTGTCCTCATCCTCATACAACTACTACAGCCCTATAGGGGGGACATCCTTTTGGTTACTGTACATTGACAATTATGCTCATTTATATTGACGTTAACAATAACACTATTCTTACTGGGAAATTAATCTGCAGAGAATACATGTTATGGAGCACAGCTAGATAAGAAACAGCATGACACATCAAACAGCTAGTCATCCCGAAAGTGGTCGATTTCTAAAGCTCCTTTCAATAGTGAATAAAGATAAATTTAGGAAACTCTTTTGCTTATAGGTGGCATGGTATTAATTTCTAGACCAGAAAGTAAGAAGCACTTCTGACAGTCATATCCACCCAAGAGTCATAATTTTATTGTTTGCTGAAAGGAAATAGTGAAAGAAAGGGAAGGAAGAAGAGGATACAATTTTAAGATATGTTTAAAGGTTTAAAGTTTGGCAGATGGATAAAAAACAAGAATGCAGATGCAAAGAGAAGAAATTAAATACATGAATGAGTTTAAGGAAAAAATGAGTTTAAGGGAAAAAATCATAGAATCATACAATCATTGCGGTTAGAAGAGATCTTCAAGATCATCCAGTCCAAGTGCCTACCTACATCACCACTAAACCATATCACCCAGCGCCATGTCCACATGTATCTTGAACACCTCCAGGGACTGTGACTCCACCACCTCCCTGGACAACCTATTCCAATACCTGATTACCCTTACAGTGAAAAAGTTTTTCCTAAGGACAATTGTAAGCTTGTTATGCTACTGTAAACAGACAACTTGCAAGAATCCAGGCTGAAAATCCAGTTGCTCTGTGACAACACATACTATTTATACTCATATTTTGCTTTTCCACCAAGACCAGACTCCATTGTTTCTTTCCTAAACTTTATTTGAAAAGCTTAAGTGTAATTCTTACAGAATTTTACAAAGAAAAGAAGGAATATTAAGGGAAAGGCTCAATGCTTGCATATTTGAATTGAGGGTTTTTTTCTAAATTAACAAATGAATATCATCTTCCAGCAATTTCAGCATTGCAAAGTCATTTTATAAAATCTCTCACTATCTGTTAAAATCTGATATGTGATTGGACATGTGGTGGGAGTACAAATGCAGTCAGTTCAAATCAGGCATTTTCAACTCAATTCAAGTTCACAAGCTGTTCATCTGACCTTAGAATAGGATGACAATAGGCATGAATTTAGGACAGGACAATTTTTAATGGTTACTGCTGAGTACAGAGGTAGGACTCTATTTGAAAATATACCCATTCGGACGTAGCGTGAAAGGACTGTTCACAATTTACATACAGTCCCTCTTATAGCTCTGAGAAGGAACTGGAATTAAGAACACAAATCTGGGAATAATTAGTCCAAGATCTCCCAGAAGCAGATGTACTTATGTCAGCAGCTACAAAGACTTTGTTACAAGCATCTCAACTTCTGTGACTTTTTTGAGCCCAAACACATCTAGGATTTTTAACAACTTTTATCTAAATTCAGATTGACTCACAAAATTACCCACTGCAGCTCTAAGCCTAAACTGCTTTGTTTCCAGCCAGTGCCAAAGTTCCCATTAGCTTTCAAAATGTACATTGGGAGAGAAAATACTTTGAGATAGAAGTGTCATTTATCCCTTGTATTCCCAGAGGATATAAAAGAAACAAATGTACTACCAACATCATTTTATGATGGAGATCCCAATTCCACCACTATCTGAGATATTTAATTCCTATCCACCTAATAAATGCAGTGGCTTAAAGGAATAAAAAAAAAAATCATGGAGAAAAAAGGTTTATTTGTTCTGGACATTTTTGCGTGTTTGAGCTAATCGAAACAAAAGGTAAAGAAGGCATTTTTCATTCAGTATTCTGATCATAAGAACTGCTAACTTCATTTTCTTAGAATTTAGGGGTTGAAAAAAATGCAGTTATATCTTATTTTATGAAGATTTTTTTTTCTGTATTGAATACAATGTGAAACAGTGAAACTATTAGGTTATTTAGACCATCTTAATCTACAAGAGTTTCAGGAAGTGAGCTCTCGGATTCAATTTCATTCTGCCAAGACTCACCAGAGCTGAATTCTTTATCCAGAGACTGACCATCAGAATTGTTAACTGAGTTGGATGTATGCTATTTATTCATTCTTGACATTTTGACAGGAAAACCAAAATGAATGCTAAAAAATCCCTCAAAACAAACTAACAAAACCCACAAAAAATACCCAACAAACCAAAACTTTGCCATTTTGAAAATTTAGAAGCAAGCTAAATTAATAACCAGTCTTTCCTGTGCCAGAGTAAAATATACTTTTTTTTCTCTTCAGGAATTACACTATATTTATAAAATAAATTGCTTACAGAAGAAATCACCTCAAGCAAGAAAACTTCCACCACAATTTTGGGTTTAGCTTTGCACCAACTGAGCACCTTGGGAAGAAGCACTGTGATTGGTCCATTGGGGTCACCTGACACACCCTCCCCTCCCCACAGGCACAGCTTTTCCCCTCCATGGCCATTGCCCCAGCAAGGGTGGCAGCAGCTGGTGGGGGCTCAGGCAAGCTCGGGACAGTGCAGGGAATTTTTACCCTGGCACTCCCAAACCAGGACAATTCACACCTTATTCCTTAATCTGTGTTTAGTATAATTTCATCCCATACAGTTAAAGGGGAAAAAAAGAAAAAGATTATACAATTCAGACTTAATTTTTTCCAGTTGGAGACAAATTCCCCTGTGGTGTACAGGGTGTTTAAAAAAGATGGACCCAATCTGAAATCACTCGATCTCTGCCACCACAAACTGGCCATGAATGAAACTCTTACCAGTGGGAAGGGCAGGGCATAAAGCTTCAAATCATTATTTGATTCAAATTCAAATGATTTTTGAATATTATTTAAGNATATTCTCCTGCATCACCCTCCGTGTGTGTTCAGGGCGTTGAGCAGAGACAATACCCCACATGGGTTTGCCTTTGCCCAGGGGTGAAGAAACCCACCTGGCTTCTCCCAGTCATCTCCCTTCACATACAGCAGGGACTTTGTCCTCTTCCACTGTATGTAAAGGGTCTGATTGGGCAGGGCTGGCTCAATTGACTGATCCCCTTGCATTAACTAGCCATGTGGCTTGTGCCAAAAGTTTGCCCCTATTTTTGAAAGTTCAACCACCCATTGCTTTCAGGGTGGTTTTTAGCAAGGCATTATGACATTCAATCTTTCCCAGTGTATAATAAGGGTTATGATAGGTCTACTCTACACCATGCTCTTTTGCCCAGTTAGCTATCAAGTTATTTTTGAAATGAGTCCCATGGTCTGATTCAGTCCTCTCTGGGGCCCTGTGCCACCAGAGAACTGGCCTTTCAAGACCTAGAATAGCATTACAGACAATAAGGCAGATGATGTCTCCAGTCATCCAGTGCTTGGTTCTACCATCATAAACAAACAACATTTAACCTGGTGCATTTGAGGGAGTGAGATGTGTTCAGTCTGCCAGGCCTCTCCATATTTCTATTGAAACCAGCATTCTACGTAACCCTCTGTCCTGCTTAACAGCAGCAAAAAGAGGCAATACACAGCACAGCGAGGCTGGAGTGGCAAAGATATTTTGATTTTTTTCAGAGCAAAGAACAATCATGTAACATTGGCCAATCTGCCAATGCATTTCATCCTCATTTTAATGTTAGATTTTTTAAAAAATTGAGCTAGCTTCAAATAAACAGATAATTATTTGCACTTCTATAAAGCTGTATGTGCTGAACATGAAGCAAGAGGTGCCTGAGTAATAAAATAGTATATATTATTGTATTTTATTCTTTATTATCATATCCTGTTGACACAGATTAGGCCAATAACTGGGTGAGAGATGCTCTGTTATCCCCCCTCACCTTCCCAGGGGAAGATAACAGGGAGTAAGGGACAGAGACTTTGAGGTTGGAAAAAACTAGAACAGTTTTAATGAAACAGAAAATAACAATAACAGTAATAAAAAATGTGATTTATATACAAATGTGTAAGTACATCAATATATATGAAAACACAAATATGAAGCCCACACTTCCCAGATCATTACTACACCCAGACAAGAAAAAAAAATAGCCCCCACTGGACTCATCAGAAGATGGGGTTACCTGGTGACACTCAACAAAAACCTCAGAGCTGCTGTGTCATTCCTACTCAAGCAGGCAGGCAGGCAATCAACCTGTCCCAGTGCACAATGAGCTTCAGCAAGAAAATGGGATATAAGAACAGCAGCATCAGGACCACCAACAACAAGAGATAATCACAATCCTACCGCTATAACAGCTAGAGCAGCCAGAACAGCCATTTTATACTGAACAGCGTGGGAAGGAATACTGAGATTGGTCAACTTGGAGCACCTGACCCACCCTTACCTCCCGATGAGCTCAGCTGCTCTCCCTCTCATTGTAATTGCCACATGAACTGGCTGCAGCATCCGGGGGTTCCTAGGCCTTCTCAGGTTAGTATGGAAAATTTTTAACCTTGTGCTCCCAAACCAGGTCACATATATTATATTGTTAAGTTCAAAACCAATATCTAATTGTTATGCTAGCATGTACATACTCATGTACACTGGTAAGTATCTGAAAATAGCTAGTGTAAGAACGGCTATTATGGTTAATAAAAATTATATCTAAAATGGATGTATATAGAGAATTTTCTTTTTGATGCCTACAAATAAAATCTGTAGCCTCAAAATCCTGTTGAATTCCAGCTAGGAGAACACCCAGATCACAAGGGAATAGCTTGATCTGGAGTGATGACATTATTTTGATTTTTTTTCTGAGCAAACAGCAATCAAATACCATTGGGCCAGAGAACAAGTGTACAGTGTATACAGACTGATGTTCTCAGTGGGAGGTGGGGTAATAGAGGTTCCAGCAAATGCTTGTCTGAAGAGTTCCATGCTGTATATTGGATAGTCATTTCTCAGAGTATAGGTCGACTTTAAAATCTGTATTTAAAGGAAGACAGAGGCATCTAATCCAAAATAAATATCGGAAGGAACATAGTAGCCCTACTTTATACCTGTGGCTGGTATTAAGTATTTTTGAGTCTTGGCAGTAGACAGCTGAACACAGAGTAAGTTTTATTTATTTCTCTTTACCTTTTGATAAAAAATTAAAAAATAACATCTATGTAAAAAGGTAAATTATGTCTTTCAAGAGCAGGATAACAGTGGCTACTACATAATGGATTCTGGCCTAGAAGTAATACAGATGGCTATTTGCAGACCATCTGATCTCTGTGGTGAAATATTCAATGCTTTGCCTATGATCTGTCAAAGCATTTCATCTTCATTTTAATGGTAGTTTTTCAAACTTAGGAAAGGCAAGAGTTGTACTGAAAGGTATTAACTGACTACTTGACCACAGATAGCCAATACATGGTAGTCACCTCCTGCACAACACTTTAGGAATGCCACACCAATTTGTCATATTGGTTTGAAGATGGACTCTGCCTAAGCAGAAAGAAAACTGTGCCTGTGATCAGCAGTTAAAGTAAAGCTTTCACATATGCAGGACACTGTTTGAGATCCTCAGTGTTCAAAGGACTGTTGTTCTTTTTCACAAGTCAGGTAGTAAAGCCAGTTCACACCTCCTGTAGAGCACTATAGCAGAGTGTCTTTTACTACTGGAGAGACAAAAAACCTACGGCAGCAGGCAGCAGAGATTTCTCCCAAGAGGAAACAATGTACAAGTAGAAATTTCCTTTTAGTTCAGAAATATTTTTATTAGTCCAGCCCTAATAATATATACCTTGTTGTGTTTCTTTGAAACAAAATCAAAGTGCAAAAACATTTAAAATGTATAAAACTCTTGATTTAACAGAAATTACAGTCTTCATGATACTAAGATTTTGCTTAGAATTTCCGAGCTACTTCATCTTGTTATTGTGATATTTTAGCTAACTTCAGGGTATGACTTAGTAATAGACCCAGTTTTCTTCTAATAAACAATTACTTTAGAAGATGACTAATTAGTTGACTAATCTGAAATACTTAAGACTTGTTTGCCAAATAATAATTTAAGCCATAGCCATTTTGTCTCAATAGGCCTATTTTAAAACCTGGAATAAGTCATAAATGGCATAGACCAATTGACAATAATTTTCTTTCTGCAGAGTTAGTCCTCATAAAATAATGATGTTTTAATTCAAGAAAAAAATCCCAAACAACTACAAAAAAACCCTCTAGCCCCTTCAAAGGCAGTGAAAGACACTAAAAGAGAAACCAGAAGAGATTCACTAGTAAGTACGGTATAGTCACTGAAACCTCTACTGCATGCTGCAGACTGCATATAAGGGATGTATTTCAGTAAAGCAGAAGACAAGATGCTGAGACATACTGACAGCCGGTCTGTGCAATTCCACTGTGAGTAGAAAGTGTGTGTTTTGGCAGGGAATTAGGTGTGCTCAACTGTTTATAAATTTGAAGTTCTCAGAAAAACAATTTTTTTGATAAATCAGTACTCCCAGAAGGCAGTACTCCTCTTTCTCCTTGCAAGCTCTCACTCTAGTCTGTTATGCAAGATAAATGAGGCATTCCAAGCAAAACTCACATGGTGATTGAAAACAGAATGACAAATATACACCGACAAATCAAGGAAAGCTGTGCCAAGCTGTGCCAGACTTCAAGTTATTAGTAACATCATGTTCTTTACGGTATGGGACTTGAAAGACATGTCCCCTTAGTAAAGAGTTTTATTTACTGCAAATAAATGTATCATGACCACTTTCAAAATGGGAAAGGGGGTGGGAGTGAAAGTAATGCAAGAGTGTGGTTTGAAAAGACAGTACTTTCAACAAAGGATGGCAAATGTGTTCATGTACATACCTTTGGATTTTGAGGGATGTTGTAGGGAGAACAACTACTGAGAAGCTCTGAAAACAAGTTTTCAAAAAATGGATATATGAATGTAAAGTTTAGGTTTTTTACTTCAAATAGACCACATACTCAGGATATTAGTCAAGCTGAAGTTCAGAAAACTAAGCCACTCATCTGGGTACACAGGCTGTTGCACACTGCACAAGTGTATCAAGTGACATGGGCTCAATTACTCAACAGTCAAAGTCCTGAATAGCTGCTCAGTATCAACTATTTGGTACATGAACCACAAGGTTCTTCATAGCCATCACAGAACCAACCTAATGGCATAGCTCTGTTTATCAGCAGCTCCTATACAACATCACAGCTGCTCTTCTCAGCTCCTGTCTGAGCCTGTTTCCACATTCAAATACAAGTCAATATTCACATAATGTGGAGCTTCGAATATGTATAAGCAACAAACGTACAAAGTTCAGTTTTGCTTCCTAAATACTTCCCCCACTGACATCTATGGAATTCCTCCATAGATTCCTTCGATTTCTCAAATGCCTTAAAGATATTAGCATAATATTTCAGTAAGATGTGTTTGTATAATAGTCCTCCAAGGCCAGACTTGGGCGCTTAGTTCATGTTCTGAGATCACTACAACAAAGAAATCTTTGAACAGATTCTTTATCTGTCCTGGCAGAAACAAAAGGAAAATTTCAGCTTGGTTATGATCTTGCCATTAATCTCATACAATTATTTATCAAATATGCTTGTTTTTCTAATAAATAAGTTTACTGAGTACCAGGTTCCAAATTCAAATGAACAAGTGGAAGATCAGCCGGTAGATTTATACTCATTCATTTCACGATGCACAAGTGTCCACTGATTCACTCGAGGTGTGTCTCTGTGCTAATAGAGCTGTGTCACAATTACACCTGTTCATGAAGCACAAATCCTGCCCACTCCAATAGGTTCTTGAAGAGTAATTAAATCTTGCTTTTTTCTTTTCCCCTCAAGGACCAGGAAGCATAACAAAATGTAAAAAACACTGCATATACCTTCACATCGTACGTTTTAATCCGGTCTCTAAACTGCTGAATTTTGCTTTGATTCTCTCATTTTATAACATTTTATTGTAACATTTTGGATTCACTTTACCGTTGGCAGAACCAAGGCATCATCAGCTATCAGCGATTTCATCTATCACTTTTCATATCACAATTATGGTCTTTCCAATATCCTCAGCATGTTGTATCATAAGCTAGCTATACTTGAACTCCGGCTGGAATCCAGATATATAAAACTCCACAGTTTTCAGTCTTCTAATACATATGAGATCTTTTTTTTATATTCATTTTACAAACATGGAATACACATTACATTTTTGGAATGCCCATAGCAATTCCCTTCACTCCAGAAATAGTTTTTTTGCTGAGCTACCTGAACACTATTCAAACTCAAGTGTGTCAAAACCTAGCTCTTGTCACTTCAAGACAATTCACCTTTTGGCTATTTTCCTTCCTGCTGACACCTGCTGGTTGTAAACATGGAGTACTTAAACCTACTTCAGTTCTGACTCACATTTTAAGTAAAATGCTGTTACAGTAGGACTTACAGTGGGAATTATATTCTTCTGTTTAAGATATTTACTTCACTTCTGTTATTAGTGATAATATATTTTGTTGAGAAATAATTCAGAGACAAGAAATTTGACTAGAAAACCCAGACCACTGTCTGGGTTTTTACTGATCATTTTGAGCCTCTGCACAACAAAACAACTTCCAGATAGTTCCTACATGCTGCCTTTATAGATACAATGTCCAATTATTATAATTATTTTGTATTTAAAAAACCTAAAAGAATAGGCTTTCACAGAAGAGGAAAAAGTAAATGTTCTGTATTTCATTGTCTAGGAGGAAGTAATGCGGGCGAGGCTGCTGCTGCTGTGGAGAAAATTAGTTAGAAATAGCCTGAGTGCATGCTGTTTACCAGCACAGGGCATCCTCTTTTTCTGTACTGAGTCTGGAGAACTGCATTGACTCACAAATGGGGAAGAAGTCACATAAGTTGTCTCCACAGTGAACAAGTACGGATTTTATACTATGTCACTACCCACATATATTTTATAGCTACAATTTCAAAAACTAATCCATCAGGTAATTAAAAAAAAATCTGATACATTTGTCTGTAATTGAATTTTCTTAGTGTCTGAAAACTAATGATGGATAAAAAATAAAATAGGATACTAGTACATTAAAGAAAGCTCTAAATGCTAGTCAGAGTAGATGTGGTGTACACAGGAACGTTGCCATTTAAACTTTTGAACTATTATAAAGACATTCTCAAATTCTGTCATATAAAGGTCAGTTCCTAGACCTATAGTGTTCCCATTGAGGAAGCATGATTCAACAGCCCCCATTCTGCTTTTCTGCTACAAGGCAATATGAAAAAAATACATTATTTTTGGAGGAGAATAATAGTTTCCCCTGAAAAAACTTTTTGTTGAGAAGTACCTCTTTAGACATCCAGTCCATACCTAACTGTACTCTAATTGAGACTGATTTATAAGTGGAGCACAGAAAAATAAACATAAGTATCAAAACATATATTAAATACTTCTCAGGTTTTTCACATATCTGTTAAAAACCTACATACTCTGAGACAGAATGTACAACCTATTTTGTAAATATTATTTAAGAAACCAATGATAACATTTAGTACTCATATATTACTATTTCTCTATCTTAGTCTGTTCCTGAGTGCCACAACATGAAATTCAGAAAACTTTGGAAAAGAAGCTATGGTAAACATACTCAGACTGTGAATGTAGTTTCCCTGGTAACCAAAAGATCTGAGAACAACTCATTCCTTCAGGTTGCAATTCATTTTACGAGCTTTCACATCTGCTTGCATAGGAATGAGACACCTGGGATTACATTTCTAGAGTGATGAGTGAGAAATTAGAGAACAATAGACATTACATTGCTAATTTTGTTCTGTAATGAAAATGAGTCCTCTGATGTTCATCATCACGGACCACCCAGAATATCTGAGGACACCAGGATTCATACCCTGATTAAGCATCCAGTCTCTTCCCTACTTACCTTGGCAGGAGCCAAGACCTATAAGGAAAACAAAGAGGATGCTCTCCTGCTTTGTACTAACTCAGGTTAATGGACTATTTTGTTAAGCAGAAGGTAAGCATTCCTTTCTGTTAAGGAAGAATATAAGCTAGAGGAAGGAGGAAATATTGCACATTAGATGGTGATCAGGAAAGAGCAGGTACTTCTGTTTGTTATTTTCAAGAACAGGTGCAAAAAAAGTCATTGACTATGCAATTTGAATAATTTTCAACATGAACAAAGTTACAGGTACTCTGTTGGTTTGGATGGAGGGAATTACTGTGGCAGTATATTTTTTATTTCCTAATGTCTTCTCTGCAAATACTTAGTGTTTGCATTCCTTTACTATATGTAAATGACTATGTATGGATGCTATCACTCCAGCAGGGTTATTTCATTCAGCCTGACATCTACAGGCAAACTACATCATCTAGGCTATGATTAGTATGTCTGAAAAGTAGGTGAATTTTCAAGACTTGTAGTCAACACATTTTACTCAACGCTTAGATGGTTCTACATTAGTTCAACAGAAATTACTTGGTTTGTTATTATTATTAAGATTATTATAATTTATAAATTTTGTGGACAAAACAATTTTTGTAAGGGCCTTGTGGGGGGTTTTATGCTTCCAAGAGCATTTAATATTTTTTCAATGGGTAAGTACTTTTACTAGTGAGTAAAGTGAATGCAAAAATGACTGCACTATTGCTTCTTTCCCTACTAAATTTGTTCTGCTTTAGCTGAACATATTTTTGTTTTAGATTTTTAATGCTCAGAAATGTGCAGTAAGTTGTCTATTGTATATATAACCAGAATTATCCAAATAAAGTGTCTTGTGAAGACAAGTATCCCTAAAAATCATCAGGGTTTGCTTTTTAATTCTTTTTTTTAAAAAAAATCAAACATATAGCATTTTTCTAAGAGTCTTAATTTTAAAAGTAAAAGTCAAGAATATTCATATCTCCAATTTCAGTAGCAAGTTTCCTAACATACACAGTCCTCAATGCACTCTACCAAAAAACCCCCACAAACTCAAAAAAAAAGCCCTCATAGTTTTACAATCTGATCTAAGTTTGTTTTAAATTTGATTCAAGTAACAACATTCTGCATGATCAGACAGACTGAAAAGTTCAGACTTTTCAGAGTAAGAAATGTATTCAACCTTTAACTATCAATAACTGAGTAATTTTTTATTTGAAATTCTGCTCTTAAATCCCTAACATGAGCACTTACATATGACCCCTCTTACCACTCTACTTGACCACACTCGTAGAAGCTGAATACTGAGCTTCTTTTCATGCAGCAAATGCAGGTGGAACCTTACACACAAAGGCCAGAGTTTATCCATCTGAAGGGGAATTCAAAGTAGTCTTTCCATGATCATTAGCACAAATTATTTTTTTTGCAATTAGAAATGTAACTTCCTATAATATAGACTGCACATCAGTGTTAGTAGAACCAAGTTAAATATTATTTTTTCCACAACAGAACAAATATTTTGAAAATTCAAGTATTTCACATTACACATCAAAATTCCCTGTACCTTCTCAGTATTTAAATCTCTAAGGCCTGCTGCAGAGTACAATGTAACTCATGACAACCTGTGAGGAAAAACTGCTAAATCCAAAGAGCTGCATTTAAACAGGTTTTAGAGAAAAAAGCTTCAAGACAAGGAGCAATGTCATGTTGAAAGAAACCCTGCATTTTAGAATGGTTTGTAAATCTGTTACCTCCATGTTTTCATCTATCAGCAACTTCAAGTCTTTATGGAAGATTTATCCTTCCAGCACTTTAAAGCAGTTGCTTGCTTCCCTACATCGCTACCTCCTGTGAGAAAACCATCTATCAGAAATCCTTTATTATCTTCCTCATACAAATACTCTTTAAACTACATTTCTTCCTACTGTGTAAAATGAGTAGCTAAATTGTAACCCTTGTAATTCCTATAGCAGGAAAAAGCAGTATATGTTCAAACTGTAGTGCCAAAGTATCTTTCAATCCATATCTGATGATTACCACAGGTTTGCCCCCTGGCACCACTTCTAGACAAGCCTGACCCCAAAAGTCTCTGGTCTCACACACTGAGCCGTCTTACCTGCATGTCACTTAGATACTACCTTATAAGCTATAAAAATGTAAATTTAATCAATAGCAAAATTTAACGCCCCTATTCCTTATTTCCCATCTTAGGAAATCGCAGCTGTGGGCTTTATTGTCCACAAGTGTAGGCAAACTTGAAAGGAGCAAAAAAAAGTGATTCTTAATAGGACTCCCCCTAAGGAATGGGAAGTTTGTTATCTTGCCTTAATATATTAAGTAAGTTAGAGGGAGGAAAAGTTCACATAGCTTGGGCTGAGTTAGGGTGCTTTCAAAGATTATGTCTAAATCAGGATATCTGCCTCAAGACACATGGGAAGAAGTAATCTTGCAAGACACATAATCTAAAAAATGCACAGACTTTTCACTAAATCTGAAATAAAACCAGGGACATCTAATGTTAAATATAGATTGAGAAGTACTCCTCAGAGCTTAATTTGCTTATATTAATTAATCTGAGACAAAAGATTATTGGTATCATCAGGAAAAACAAAAAATATCAGCAAGGGGACAGATTATAAGATTCTTACCACATTAGACAGATGGGCACATGATTGCCTGGGGAACACAGAGGTCTAAGTTGAACGTGGGAAAAATTACAAGGTATTATAAAATCAGTAAATTTTAGGATGTCAAGAAGTATCCTCTAAGTGTTCCTTTGCCAGCAGCAGGGAAAGCATCCCAGGCCCCCCCCAGCCTTGGAAGTAAGTCATACACAAGTATGGTTGGAACAAAACCAGATTTATTGTCTTGCTACAAGCTGCATTTGTCACAGAGATGCTCAACAGGGACTCCTAAACAACTCCGATCAAAAGGTTTACTTAACTCTTTACTTTCCTCTTGCCTCTCAAATCATTTCCCTATATCGCCTCCATCCCCTCCCAAACACAGAGCATGCCTCTGTTTCCCCCTTCTCCAGTGGCCCCAGTTTGGTTGACTTTCTAGTATGATCTGGTATTTATGATATTGATACCCTATTAAATTTTGTATTGGTTATTAACTCTTTTAAGCTAACACCCCTCCATTCTGTCTTCTACAGTATCCTGACATTTTTGTGTCACTCAGCTTGTTAGTGATCCCATAGGTCAGGGTGGGCCATCTGCATAATCACTCTCCTTTTGTAATCTGCAGCATCCTGAAACTCCTCATTTTGTTACCTTATTAGTAGTACCACAGGTCAGGGTTAGCCATCTGCATGCAAACCCTAGTCCATAACTCAAGTTCCTGAATTTTAGGAGCAAATAAAGGCAGGCTTTCCAGTGCCAAGGCTCATCTCTTTGTATGTGTCCCTTGAAAATTGGGACTTAAAGGTCAGCAACGGAGAAAGTGTTTGTGAAAAATGCTTACTTATTGACAAGTGAGTGTTCTGAACATCATTACTAGCCTTATGCAGGTAGTATCAACAGATTTAGCATGTCAGTGTAGCCATTCCAACTATTTCTTATTTTTCAGCAAGCTGGTCTTGCTCAAAAAAGATTCTCTCCAGTTTCCTGCTTAAATGCAGCTTCCCTTAATTGTACCCAATAAAAAGATTCATCTAATGCAAAGATCCATCCACATCATGCTGAATATGGACAATGCCAAACAATGTTGTTCTGCAGACTTTTTGGTTGTTGCTGATATTTTGGTGAGTATGAACTACCTGCCTTAAAATAATCTTCAACCTATTTCACTCAACGGCTGATAACCTTTTTTATTACAAACTGAGAAATTGGTATTCTTATTATTTAGAGAGCAGGATTTAAGTACAGTTTTAATAATCAGTCATTTTTATCAGCTATCCCCACACTCCAGCACCATGTGGACACAATTCTCTAAACTCAGGTTAAAATTAGCACCTTCGAAACACTTGATAATTTCCTAAATCAGGTAATAGACAGCCCTACTAGAGGAGATGTGATACTAGTCTTAGTGGTCACCAATACAAGTGAGTTAATTGGTGATGTGAAGATAGGAGGCAGCCTGGGCTGCAGTGACAATGCGTTGGTGGAGTTCACTGACCTGAGGGGTGTGGGTCAGGTCAGAAGTAAAGTCAGGACCCTGAATTTTAGGAAAGTGGACTCCCAGCTCTTCAAGGAATTGGTCAACAGAACCCTTGGGAAACTATCCTCAGGGTCAAGGGGGCAGAACAGGGCTGGCAGATATTCAAGGACACTCCATAGAGTGCAGGAGCTCACGATCCCCAGGCACAAGAAATTGGGCAAGGAGGGCAAGAGACCAGCATGGCTGAGTCAGGACCTGCTGGCCAGACTGAGGGGCAAGAAGAAAATGCACAGGCAGTGGAAGCAGGGACAGGTAACCTAGGAGGTGTACAGGGATGCTACCTGGTTGTGTAGAAATGGAGTTAGGAAGGCCAAGGCACATCTGGAGCTGGACCTGGCAAGGGACACAAAGAATAACAAGAAGGGACTTTACAGATATGTCGTCCAGAAGAGGAAGGTTAGGGAAAGCATACCTCCCTGATAAGTAAGGGTGACAAAGTTGTAACAACAGACCAGGAAAAGGCTGAGGTGCTCATAAACATTTTATAGAATCATAGAGTCATCGAAGATGGAAGAGACCTTCAAGATCATTCAGTTCAACCACCTACCTACATCACCATTAAACCATATTACACAGTGCCACCTCCAGATGCCTCCTGAACACCTCCAGGGACAGTGACTCTACCACCTTCCTGGGCAACCTATTGCATTACTTAATCAATCACCCTTACAGTGAAAAAAAAATTCCTAATGTCTGAAATAATTTTGCCTCAGTCTTCATGGGAAATCCCTCCTCAGGCACATCTCAAGTGGAAGGACTGCATGACGGAGACTGGGGGGGGCAAAGTCCCTCCCATGATAGGATAAAATCAGAATTCTGTGATTCTGTGATTCTGTGATCAGGTTCAGGACCACCTGAGGAACCTGGACACACACAAATCTATGGGATCTGATGAGATGCATCATAGAGTCCTGAGGGAATTGGCTGATGTAGTGGCCAAGCCACTTGCCATGAAATTTGAAAAATCGTGGTGGTCAGGTGAAGTCCCTAGCGACTCAAAAAAGGGGAACATTATACCCATTTTTAAAAAGGGGAGTAAGGAGAACCCTGGGAACTGACCTGTCAATCTCACTTCTGTGCCTGGAAGATCATGGAACAGATCCTCCTAGAAGCTATGCTAATGCACATGGAGGACAGGGAGGTGATTTGAGACAGCCAACACTCCTTCACCAAGGGCAAATCCTGCCTGACCAACCCAGTGGCCTTCTGTGACGGAGTTACTACATCCGTGGACAAAGGCAGGGCTACAGATATCATCTATCTGGACTTCTGTAAGGCCTTTGACACAACCCCCCAGAACACACTTCTCTCTAAACTAGAGAGATATGGATTTGATGGGTGGAGTGTTTGGAGGGTGAGGAATTGATTGGATGGTCACATCCAGAGAGTGGTGGTCAACGGCTCTATGTCTCGATGGGCACAAGTAACAAGTGGTGTTCCCCAGGGCTCCTTACTGAGGCTGGTACTGTTCAATCTTTTCATTAATGGCTTAGACAATGGACTTGAGTGCACCCTCAGCAAGTTCACGAATGATACCAATATTTACGTTCTTTTGCACATATTCTTATTCTGCTACCATAAAAGACTCATATTTATTCACTTACTGTGTTCATGAGCATTTCCAAGTCTTACAGAATCAAAACGGTTTTGATTATGCATTTTTGATTATGAATATAACTAATAGATTTTTCAACAGACACTACACACTTCTGTACTATAAAGCCTTCGGTGTAATTTTTTAAGAACACAGGCAGTAGATTTAAAATTGCTCCATTGTTACCAGTTATAACTATCTGGCCAAATGTTCGCTGTCATGGCTATTAATCAAGGTAGGAAGAACTACACTGTACAGTTACACAGGGGTCAGTACAGTGGAAATTTTTGCTTTATTGTTATTTTTACTTCAAATTCTGCAAGTGACAACCTCACAGCATGTATCACTGTCTAATTAAGTGATTTTAGCGGCTTGGTAGCATCCCATCCCTAGGGAAGGGAATTAGATGACCAACTGATTTATTTTCTGGTTGATCATTATATGTATTGTTTTCAGTGCAACCCTATAAAAATGCAAAATCCAATGGTAATGAAATGGTCTGTTTTACATTGAAACAAAGGGAAGAGATATTTCATAAAACCACAGGTTGTAAGTGCCACTCGATGAAGCAGGAAAGGGCCTACAAGATTCAGTCTGGCTGCATACAACACTGAAAAAAGACAGGAACTATATTCAAAAAAGACTGTGCTATTTTGTTCTTCCATTTTTATAAATCTCCATCCGTACTAAAGCTTCAGCAGGTACAGAGATCAATTCTAAAGGAATAAGAATACCACCACTGGTAGAAGAAACATATAAAATAACACTGGAACCTTAAATCCAATTCGGGTACCTGGTTTGAAGCAGTACAATAGAGGCAACCTCCCCAAAAGGAGAGGCAATATATTAGAAGGCAAAAATGAACATATGCAACAGAAAAGCAAGAGAAAAAATACAGCTATATTTGCTACTTCCATAATAAAAGCTGTGAATTCCTGCATGCACATATTCTAAAAGATGCTGTAGTAATAAAGAATTACTTGAAAGTAGCAGCACAAAGATATTAATCAACCAAAAACTGGAAGTTAATGGAGCAATTCAAGGAACCTTGTAGTCTCCACAATTATTTGAGGTTTATTTAAGGAAAAGTTGCCTTGTCTATTGCTGCTAGTGATCTTTCTTCTCAAATTTAAAAATCACAAAAAGAGGCTTTTCCTCCATTTCCTTTGTGAAACACAAAATCTGCTCATTTACTGATTCAAATGTAAATATGTGTTCTTCTGTTCCCAGCTTTCCAGCAAAGCTTTGTGTCAGCTGGGCAAAATAATTTTTCACTATTAAAGACATTAATGTCTGTGTATTTTTCTTGTACACACAATTGTTTTACTTATTAGAAATCTCTACTTTACTCATAATTATTTCAATGATTACATAGTACAAAAGTTCTTTCCAGAAATCAAATTGTGTCTTCACTATAAGTAGTTATAAATAGGTATATTACAAATATATATATATTAATGCTGTAGAGCTTAATAGTTTGTCTATATCATGACAACAGTCACCTCCAGAAGAAAGGGCTGTGGTTTAGGAAAAGCTGAGTGAGGCTATGGACTCTGACACTTCAACCACTTTATCTCAGTACAAATGAGCTAGATCTCTCAGATGTCACTTTTAAAGAATTTGTCTATAATAATATTACCATCAATAAAATTTCAATGAGTTTTCTATACCAATTTGATTTTTTTAACTTTCACTGAAATAGTAAGTAAGTCTGAAACCTGAATATTAAACTGAATTGGAGGAATGAGTAAATGAATATATAAATGAATGAGTAAATGAATGAGTAAATGAATATAAGCTGTCAAAACATTTATTCATTTATTTGTATTATTTATAAACTCTCTCTCCCACACTATCAACCAAAGTTTTTGTCATCCCAGCTATTAAAGACTTGGTTTTACATCTTTATGAATGTAATTTTTTTATTGAAACTATTTGTTCTGACAGCATTTTCATGACATTAAGAACTGTGTTACATATTCAAAAATATATTAGATGTTTTACAATACTTACTGGTTTCTGATTTCTTATGTGCTTTCCACATTTTCACAAAGCTTTTATTAAGTACATTAGGGGAGCAAGCAACTTACAGTTTCTTTATTTCATTAGGTTAATAGCTAGTTCAGTGGCAGTATTCCACTAAACGACAGAATAGGATGTATCGATGTCAAATTATTAGACTGGAAACAAGCCTGAAGATTCCCAGAGAAAATCTACTGCACTACATCTGGATAATTGCTCTGTTGAGAAGAGTTATTTGACAACCCTTTGATAGAATGTTTGCTGAAAACAGCTCAAAGTCATTAAGCAGAACAAACACCAGCCAACCCTCCATGGGATGAGGCTTTTTGTTTATTGTTTCCACCACTCTGCAGACATGGGAAAAGAAGCTACATCTTCCCAGGTGGAATACATGAAATGCAGAAAAGATCTACTTGATAGAGGTTTTGTGTATCTATATAATGTAGGTATCTATCTTGTCACAGACATGGTTAATTTTAAAAGTAATAAGAACTTGTATGAAAGAGGCAGAATAGACTGTGACCAGTTTTACCAACACTGGTAAATGTCAGTTCTATAGAAAGACAGATTTAGATTCATAAATCACACAAATCAGAATGAAGCAAAAATCTCCCTACAGCAAGCACATCCTTAACTTTCCTGAAGAAAGTGCATTTGTCTTAATTTTGCTTCGGTATTTTAGAAAGTATTTGTGAACTGAAGCAAAAGTGAAATTCTTTCTTTTGTCTTACTAATTTTTTAAAAACAGTATTTTTTTAAAAAAAGGAAGTGAAAGACTGATTCACATAAGAGCTCAACAGCACAGGGGCAAAAATGTGCATGAATAATTCAGACTGGTTTCTTCCACTGCCAAAAATTATTAGAATCTCCATTTCCTCCTTCTCAGAAAACTGTCCAGCTAACTTTTCCTGGTGACATGGTTCAATTTTATATAATTATCAGATCAATAGTAACTGAATATCCAAGTCATCCACTTCCCAAGAAGATCCCCTAACCATCAAACTAGATCATAGTCTTGTTTACTATTCAGATATAAGCATTTTATGAGATGAGGCAGAAATCTAATAGGACAGGTTGAGAGAACTTCACTGCAAAACTAACAGAGTCAAAGCCAAGACACAGAGAAATATTCTCGTAGTCAGGATACTCTTCTGAGATATATTGCTACCTGTAGAAAGAGAAGGAAATTGAAATAAAATCTCTCACATCCTGGAATTAATGCTATAATTTCTGACAACTTAAGTGAGAAGTGAAACAACATCTCTAAAAATGTTTTTGCTCATACTCAAAACCTTTTGGAAAATTCAATCCTAAATGACATTAGGATCCCGTCCTAGCAGCACTACTGTTCACCACAGTGTAGTTGGTCATGCCCATTTTAGATTTTACCAGGAAAGATGACTGCTGAGGTGGGAGTCTTTTGCTTATTCAGGAATGCTTATAATCCTCCAAGGGGTTGAAATGGAGATTCAGGTACCTCGGAGCCCATCTTAGAGACTGCACAACCAGAAGAAGGATGAGAAGGTCTTGGAGTTCAGGTACCCTACAACAATCAAGTGGAGTCTTGGAGCCCAAGTATGTGCCTCAGGCAGGACAGCTGAGCCTAGAAATGTGCCTTCATAACCCACTAGGAACAACAATTCATCTTTAACCAGACTGAGTTGTGACAAAAGTAATAGCAGCTCCAAATGTTGCATTCACTTGCAATAGCGATGACCATGTAACAGAGCACTGAGACAGTCGTCACTAATCATCTTTAATAAAACATATTCTAAGCAACTTTTCAACTCACATAAGTGTGTCCAGTCATTTAACTCTACCAAGCTGCCTACCTCAGTGATGATGAAAGCACTTAAAGGAAAATTTGTTTGCTTTCTTTGCTTCATGAAACATAAACATCCTTCAAACAAAAGTGATACATGAAGTCATTTAGAACACATGAGTAATATACCAAGTTCACAAAGTTTTTTTGCAGATTTCATTTCCTACAGAAGGCTCCTATGCTGAAGGAGGTTCAGCCCATAGTGTTTCAAAGATTTCAACAGATTTAAGTGAATCTGTAAAATAAGCAAAACAAACCACACTATTCACAAAACATCTGGTCCTATTACAAATGGATATTTTCCCATCTTGTTCTTGTAGTATATTTTCAAATTCTTTGTAGGGCATCTTTATAAGTAACCATCTGGTTACTGCATAAATGAATGTTATTAACATCAGTGAAAGAACGGTGAAAAAATTAAGACATGCTATTCTGAAGAAAAAAATTGGATTACCTAGATTTTGAAGAAATACATTCTACCTATTCCTGCCTCTCACCATCAGCATTTCTAAACAACAGCATATAAAATATGACAAGAACTAAAAGAATATACTATTGTTACCAAAATCACTAATTCTAGAGATCTGTGTTTAGTGATGGTAATGGATTTAGAAGTGAAAAAAACTGTTCCAAACAGATAAAAAAGGCATAAGGTTATTAAACCTCTCTCTTGCAACATGTACATCATCTTGAGTTTTTCCACCTGTAAAAGCAAAATGTCTTGTATACAATGGGTAAAGTATATAAATATAGAACACACTAATTCCTTACACTACTATTAATTTTCAAAAATGTGTGTTTAGATCATAGGATGGCAGTAATACTGATGTAACAGAGCAAGATTTTTAATTCTATTCTGGTTAATGACACCAGTTCTGTAATATCCATTATACTTTTGTCTGAATAATGGAAGTTTTTTATGGGTATAAGAGTGCAAATATTTAATGATTTTCTATTTTCTATAACAGTTAATTATAATCCCCTTTACAATACGTTAAATAGTGTCCATTTTTAGTGTAAGAAAGGTAACCTAAAAATATAGATCTAAAATATAATCTAGAATCTGCAGTACACTTCTGTAGAAGGTTAGATTTTTCCTGTTTGCAAATGAATGCTGAGTAAAATATCAAATTAATTTCCATTTAAAATTCAGCTAGAAAAACTGCAAATTTTTAAAGATTCTGAAGTAAGCAACTGAAAACATATATTTTTTCCCCCAAGAATTACAGTTCCATCTTTCTAATGGATTCTTACAAATTCATTAATAAATTTCAGAAACCTTCTGCATCACTAGTAGTTTGCAAATGATTATTTCTCTAGTTTTGTGTCTTTGGCCTCATACAACCTCTCTTTTTTAAATGCAAATCTTTACAAACACAGTCAAGGGAATGACCGTGGGCAAAAGCTATTCAATTTCAGAAAATAACACTTTAAGTCAATTTTACAGGAAGTTCCAGCACTTTCTCGCATAAATTTTTGCATAGATATAACATGACATTATTCTCAAAAAACATTAAATTTGTCCACATTTACGTGAAACATAATTGATTCTAGTTTTGAAACTTAACTGGCAATCACATAACAAGCAAGGAACTATTATGAATATGTGAATATGTTGTGAAGACTAAGACCACTTCTGGCATTCCGGTCAATGGAAAATCAGAGAACACAAAATCTTCAGTATACAAAGGTTGTTAGAGAAGATAAGAGTGAAAAAAAAAAATAAATAACTCAATGACCCAGGTGTCATAGGGTAGTTTCCTGCCTTTGGGTAGCTTCCTGCTTCTTTGGTGAATTCCCTTGAATCTCAAAATCAATACCAAAAACATTTTTTACAATAATATATTTTTAAAGGAAAAATTTGGAAGTTTTATTCAAAAGATATTAATTCTAAGCAGTTAAGTGTAAATGTTTGTATTTCTGTGAAGTTGAACTAGGACCTCAAATTCTGTTCTATTGGTCAGATACCACTAATTCATTACTCACTAAAGGCTACAATGAAAAACAAAGATTGTTTGTCTCCTACTGGTGAAATACAATCTCCACAGTAACCAAATATGATGAGTCATCATCTATGTTTGTTCATACAAGTTACTGTTCAAGCAGGAACTTAAAAGTTATCATTAGATTCGGTAAGGTATTAATTACAAGGATTTTTAGAAAGAAGACAACCATTACTACTTTATTATTTGTCTTTCCTTTGTAACCTCCTCCAAGGTTTACAACATGAATATCAAAGACAGCCTGTCAGCTGGCAGCCAGCCTTCCAACTTTCCTTACATATTTTTTGTTATTTTTATTATAATAGCAATCAAAGTCTTTGTCAATATGAGTATATTCACATACTAAAACAACTTCTTGGTGTTCCCATCTGTGGTATGTCAATATATGTTCTCTATCTTGGCAATGGAGAGATACAGATACACTAACACCAAGTAATTTCCACAAGGTATTTGAAAGTTATTTCTAGGACAGCTGTGACATAGCTGGATTCCCTGAGTCGGACATAGCCTGTGTCTACAAGTACCTGTGTATTTTAAGAAATGAACTGCCCAGAGTGTAGTGTGATAGCAAATTAGTGAAGAATATGGACAAAAAGGGATATTGTCCTTTGTTAGGCAACAGAGAGAGAAAAACATTCATAAAGTAGGAGACAACATAATTAAATCTCAAAAAGTAAACAGGAAATTCTGTTAATTCAGTTCCTCTGAGTATTACTAGTGAAAGGAAAAAGAATTTGAGAGAGACATCCACGTTACTACCAAATATATCTATGTCTGGATTATGCATCTTTATCTGGTCATATTATCTGATCACTCCCCAGCAATATGTGATACAGTTTAACATGCAATTCTTCATGGGAACCTGTTATTCCCCATGGACATTACATCTTTAATATGTATCCCAAAGTCCCTCATGTCTTGTTGATTGAGATATTTGGTCATCACTACTTAGTGCAATTTATATTCACCCATTCCAAATTAAGATAGGAATGAACTGTCTGTGAAGTGTGACTGCAAAAAGATGTTTTCTGAAACTGAAAGTGATACCATAAGCATCATTATCTGAATTATAGAAACTACCAGGGCTTGAAGCATTACAGGAAGGCTGGACGTGCCTTAAGAAGGAATTCTTAAATATTCAGGAACAAGCTGTCCCCATGTGGAGGAAGACAAGCTGCTGGGGAAAAAGACCAGCCTGGTTAAACAGAGAACCTTAGGTGGAAATTAGGAAAACAAGGAGAATGTATCACCTCTGGAAGGAGGGCCAGGTGTCTTGGGAGGACTATAAGGATGCTGAGAGGTCATGTAGAGAGAAAATCAGAAGGGCCAAAGCCTGGCTGGAACTTGATTTGGCCTCTGTAGTCAAAGAAAATTAAAAAATGTTTCTATAACTACCTTAGTAGCAAAAGGAAGATCAAGGAGATCCTCCCACTCTTGTTGAATACAGAGGGTAACATAGTGCCAAAGGATGAGGAAAAGGCTGAGGTACTTAATGCCTTCTTTGCCTCAGTCTTCAATTCTAGTGGCAGCTGTTGTTCAGGACACCTAGATCCCAGAGATAGAAGTTAGGGATGGAGAGCTGAGTGAGACCCCCGTAATTCATGAGGAAATGGTTAGTGACCTCCTATGCCAACTGGACACCCACAAGTCTATGGGTTCAGATGGATTCCACCCCAGAGTAATGAGGGAGCTGGCAAAAGAACTTGCCAAGCCACTTTCAATCATTTA
>VZRW01012449.1:114368-139217 GCA_013398125.1 Aegotheles bennettii
CTGAGGGAGCTGGGGGTGTTCAGTCTGGAGAAGAGGAGGCTCAGGGGGGACCTCATTGCTCTCTACAGCTCCCTGAAAGGAGGTTGTAATGAAGTGGGGGTTGGTCTCTTCTGCCGTGCCCATAGTGAAAGGATGAGAGGAAACGGCTTTAAATTGCAGCAGGGGAGATTCAGATTGGACATTAGGAAAAAGGTTTTCACTGTAAGGGTGATTGGGTATTGGAACAGGTTGCCTAGGGAGGTGGTGGAGTCTGGATGTGTTGCTGGGTGATATGGTTTAGTAGTGATGTAGGTAAGTGGTTGAACTGGATGATCTTGAAGGTCTCTTCCAACCTTGATGATTCTATGATTGCCATTAATATTACATCAATTTTTTGCAATGCATTTAAATACCGTATTGATGGAAATCTGAACTGTTCAATGCTGTGGGTCACTCATACTCATAGACATTATGATTCAAATAAATAGCAAAGCTGAAATAACAGTGGGTTTTCCAGGACATATGCTTTCCAAGATATACAGGAAGCAATACCACTTACTTTCACATGCTCTGCAGATTAGATTAAGTGAATGTCAGGTTCAAAAGATATCACTCCATTCTTCTAAAATTTGTGACTGACAAGAGGTAGGTTCATTGAAGAACTTCCATATAGAAAAAATAGACAGCATAGGGGCAATGAAATTTAGCAGCTGTCTATTTGGACAAATAGAGGCCTTATTTTACCCTGAAGAAATGTCGTAAGAAATTGTTGGAGTCCAGCTCCATCTTATCTTAGTAGATTAAACCCTACTGTTAGAGAGCCAGGCAAAAGGTGTGCTTGTACCCTAGCCAGCCATAGCAGAGATCAGTGGAAGAATTTCCACATTGCCCTAGGATGTAACATTTACTGCCACACAGCTGTTCTTCATTTTTCTCCCTTATGAGTTGAAATGTCTCTAAAGCAGTCTGAGGGTTGCATTTTTTTTTTCTTTTTAAATGAGCTTGTGAGGTAAAAACATCTATATTCATATGGAGTGATTCAGTATTTTATCTCAGTCTTTCATATTTCATTCTCTGCATCAAGCCTTCAGTCAAAAATTAACATATAAAAGCCTTTAAAAGTTTACTTTTTACTTTTTTTTTCATGACACATAGAGCAACTTCTGCCAAAGTTGTGGCTTTAGTAAATCGTTCAGATTTAATGTGATCTAAAACTGACAGGAGTGGAAAGAGGGAAAAAAAGTAAGTTCAGGTGCAGAGCTTTATTCCATGTATTGTCTTTAACATTAATCCTGGTTTGAAAAAAGTCTTTCAAAATATTACTAATTTAAGATATCTCAAATCAGAATTATGGCCAATGTTTCCATGTCTCAGTTGTTGTCAAAAAGGAAATAATCTCTCATTTGACGTATCAACAGCACACTAACAAACAGAGAAAGTCTTGCCTAACAATACAGTAGGCAGAATTATCTCTGTTCATAAAATTAAAAAAAAATAATTGTCATTGCATGAAGTAATAGTAATGGAAGTAAAATTCACATAATCATAAAAATATTATGTGGAAGGTATCTCTGGAGTCTCTAGTCCAGCCTCTTGTTCAAAGTTGGCCTACCAACAACTCAGGTCATCTGGGACTATCTAGCAAAGATTTGAAAAGCTCTAGGATCAAGATACCACTATCTGTTCCACTGCAGAACTGCTCTAGTTGTGTAAATGTTTTCTCCTAAAGTCCAACATGTACCTCCCAAGGTGCAGCCTGAGGCTATTGCTTATCATCTGCTACTGAAGAAGAC
This sequence comes from Aegotheles bennettii, assembly GCA_013398125.1. NCBI lineage: Eukaryota > Metazoa > Chordata > Aves > Caprimulgiformes > Aegothelidae > Aegotheles > Aegotheles bennettii. Next base: position 116,141 of record VZRW01012449.1, read on the forward strand.
AGTTTGTGTCCATCACCTTTGTCAAAATTTCAAGTAGCTATAGGCCATCCTTCTATGCTCCTCTTCTCTAGACTAAACAAGCCCACTTTCCTCAACTTCTCCTCATGGGACATGTGTACCCCAAATCATTGTAGTAGCCCTCCAGTGGACTCTCTCCAGCTACTCAATGTTATTCTTGAAGTAGGCAGCCAAACCTGGACACAGTAGTCCCTACGTGTCTCCACCAGTGCCAAGTAGAGGAAAGCAACTTCCTTCAAATCTACTAGCTACAATCACCCTAAGGAACTCCAGTTCATAGTTTGCCTTCTTTAAGATAAGAATACATTGCTGATTCTTGTTCAGCTTGTCATCTACAAGGACATCCAGGTCCTTTTCAGCAGGGCTGTTTCTCATCCAGTCAGTTCCCAGATTGTAACGAATGGACTATTCTACCCCTAATGGTACAGACCATTGCATTTCTGCTGTGCTGAAATTAATGGGTTTCTGTTGGCCCAACCCTCAAGTCTCCCAAAGTCTCTCTTGATTGAAGTTTGACTATTTGGTATGTCAGTCATTTCATCCTACTTGCCATCATCCACGGATCTGATAACAGTGCAGTCTGTCTCATGACCCAGGTCAGTGATGAAGATATTCAGTATCCTGGGCCTCAGTACTGACCCCTGGAGCACTCTGCTTCTTACCAGAAACCAAACAGATGTTCATCCATTGATAACTACATTTTAAATATGAAAATCCAGCCAATGTTCATTCCCCTTAATTATCCATGTTTCCAGTTCATATTGCATGAGCTTCCAAGTGCAAAAACTGTGACAGATGGTGTAAAAATTCTAACTAAAATTAAAGTATCTTGCATGCACCACTCTTTCTGCTTCCACTCCTTCATTTCAATGTAGAAAGCAATTACCCCAAGCATGATTTAGCCTTCATAAGTCCATGCTGACTATTGCTGACTACCAGTTTGTCCAGACAGCCAAAATTTAGACAGATATTAACAGAATGTGAAACTACTTCATGCAGAAACTTACTAAAACCAGGATGAATTTGCTACTCATTGCCAAAGAGTGGACAACCCAGACAGGTTCTAAAAACTGATAAGAGATAATTAAACCATGAAATCTGTAATGGACTTGTGGGATGTGACTATTCATGTAGGATTGTTAAAATGTATCTCACCTGAGAGAATACTTTAATACTAATTAAGCTTTATAGCACACCATAATTCTAATGACTCATGGCTCAGTTACAAGAAGGAAGAGCGTTTGCTAATGCAGGCACTTACACTAATTCCATCACTCAGCTTAGAACAAGAACTCGTTTACTGCTACCAATAATCACAAGATCAATTATATCTTTTTACCCTAAAACTTTTAAAATCCAGTTAAAAAACAGTTTCAGACCTGTGGCTGTATGGAAAGATTTTTTCACACAAACATCCTAGCTGCCATTCCCAGATGAAGTTATGTCATATGGTTAAATGCATATTCTTCTGCATGAAAAGCTATTTTTGTCTTAATCCAAGTGGTCTATCCTTTGAGGCTACCATTTCCCCTATAACAGTGAAGTTAATTAGCTACAATTAAAAAGCAGGTGTTTAAATACAGCTTTACTAGGCTTCCTGACTTTGAACACAAAACTTGCTAACTTATGCTGCTCCATGGACTGTTTCAGAGAATTTTCTCTGATTTCACAGTGCAGGCCCTGGAGCACCTTCATTTTTTGCACTGCTGCATAGGATAGACTGCATGTGGCCAGGATTACATCACAGGACAAGGTGATCTTCCTGATAACTGCAGATACTGAGTTCTTTTCCAAACAGCTTAGCTATTACTCTGATTATGCACACACTTCTACAGCCCATTGGTTTAACTCTCTGGTAGCTCACAGACGAGCTAGCATTTTGCTAATTGGTAGACCTGGGCAAAATCTGGGGATGACCAGTTTGAAATAAGGGTTACAGATTTCAGAGCTGAAACATAAGTCAATGTAAGAAAGAATAGAACAAAGGACTTCAGTGCAGAAGAAATATATTAATACAAAACTGATACACTCTTCTTCTAAGGGGAAAAAAACCTATTGAAATGCATCATTTTCTCACTGTGAGCAGATGCAGAAAAGAAGAATTACGCATCAAACCTTCAGCACAGAGTTAAACTCTCCTAGTCTTCAGGTATGAGCAAAACAGATTTAAGTGACTACATGGCAAGGCCAGCCAGGTCAGAATACAAATGACAGCAGAAACAGCATGCTGAGTTCCCAAAGGCGAATATGTAACATTTAGACAATGAAGGGCCTTACGGCAGAAGTCTGGTTTTGACTATTTTTTGCCTGAATACTTTTAAGAATTTCAGACTTTTTTCTTGGTTGGCAGCAGAAAAAAACATGGGAGTTTTGACCAGAGCAATTTCCAACACTAACAGAAAGTTTTGCAGAGTGGATTCTGGAAGCTTAGGGAAGCTGGAAAACATTGTATTTCAGAAGCATTTGTACATTTGATGTTCTAGAATATATCAAAATTTACCACTGCATAACCTTTAATTTTCAGTGTTGTATTCATTTAAGAGGAAAGTTTTACATGTCAAAATGTGCTAGTTTCTTTTTAAAAGGAATCCATAAGTTCATTAATTTTTCAAATCATCCTCTCTAAGAATTTACGTATACAGTTTCACTGAGCAAAACTTTGGCATTCCAGTTGCAGGGATGCTACAAGATGTTCCTGTGAACAAGCTGTCGGGATGAAGAGTGACAAACAAAACTCAAGAGATGTGATGAAAAGTTTTAAGACAGAAAATGGTCCATAGTTGGAAAAGGCTTTTCAAGTATTTGTGTTCTTTTCAAAGACAAAGATTTTATTAAGAATCTAAATGAAAGAGTGAAGGGGACTGTTTCACTGTTTGTTGATTGAAAGAAGAAGTGTTTGACAAAGAGCTGTAGTTCATACTCTAGTTCATGCTGCAGTTCACTCCGAAGAATAGAAACAGATTAAATTATGTGCATTCTACCATCTGATTAAAGTAATGAAGAGTCGAGAATGAAATACACTATATCAGTTGTTAGTCTGACAGTTGTTAGTTAGACATTTAGATTCACATTTGTTACCTTTAGGAGAGACTCCAAATTGCACTGGGAAATCAGGAAGATAACAGAAATTACTGTTAAAAATTCCGTTGTGATGGTAGCAATTTTTACAAATTTAGACAATAAAAATGTAATCAATTGCTTTGCTGATGCTAGCACACAGATTTAATATAACTGTCACCATTTACATGACACATCAGCATTAGTCTATTAAAACAGTCAATAATGAAAGGACACCATTCATTCAAAGAACTTTCATTTCAAATTTTCAAATGAGAAGGACATGGATAGCTAGTCTGAACCAGATTCTCAAATTGAACATATACTTTGGACATCTTTTTTCCCAAAATGACTGAGACAAGATCCCCCCTCCACATCTCAATCTCTTTTCTTCTATTCTCTCTCAGAACTCTCTACAAAAAAATGAAGAAATCAGTGGGAAAAACTTAACGAGGAAAAATACATAATCTTCCTTAAGAGTTTTCTGTATGCATTCTAAGAGAATATGTATGTTCCATTGTAACAGACTTTTGAAAAAGGGACTTACCCTGAGTTTTGTGGAAGAGATAAAGCTGTTATTTTTAAATGCTGCCAAGCCAGTTACTGCCACATTGTTCTGTCCTGCTCTCCCACAGCTTACAAGTGACCATGACACAGAAGTACATCTTTGTATCACCTCCCTTTCAATTACAGTTAAAAAATTTCCTACTGTAATACCTCTCAAGTACACTTAGCAGAAATTCACTTAACTGATTGTTCAGAAGTATTATTGTCATTCCGTAGATACTTCTTTAGAGTGACTACAAGCTGTAGCTGCACAGGCCTATGGTTTTTATCTCAGAAGCATGTGCTCTGGTCACCACCAACTCTTTTCATTCTTCATTGTCATACAAAGGACTTGCACATTCATTTTGGAAAAAAACACATTTTAAGCAATGGTTTAGGATTTACCTAAGCTTTCAAGTTCTTGACAAATACGAATGACACAAGAATCTGGATGATTTAATTCTCTGTTTTGATACTAGGCCATCACAAAAAACATTACTGCTCAAGTTAACAGAATTCGTATGCCTACTTCTTTTTAGAGACTATAGTGGTTGGATGAACCAGGAGAAGGCATTTTTATTACTAATTTATTATTGGAACTCTTTCTATTGCCCATGTAGGTTCCTTATTCTTATTTCTGATTTTCTTCATTGTAACAAGCCATTTTTTTATTATAATTTTAAAAAATGCTTAAGACATATAGAACAGGAACTTTTGAAAAGTGATTTATTTATTTATTTATTGACACAGAAATGTCTAATTTGTTAACATATTCATATTTTCATTAAGGACACTGTCGAAGATGGGTTTCCAATAAACAAACATTTTCAACATTTACACAGAAGATTATATTTTCCCCTAATTAAGAGAAAGTTACAGATGAATAGTGTGAGTGCCTTCTACTCTTAGACAATCATCTTCCATACTGTTTGCTATTAGTAAGCTCCCAGGTGGAGTACTGTGCCTAGTTCTGTGCATCATATGGGAGATAGGGGCACATAAGAAAGAATTCAAAATTTTAAAATTATCAGAAAAAGTGACAACATGATATAAAGTGAATATCTTCTATATTCAACAAGACAAGGAATAGTCAAGATTAGATTATGGTTCTTCAGGATTTGGAGTAAATGTATATATATACTCTAATAACTGTTAAGAATATGGAGCACTGAAATAAGTTCCTGGGTATCAGATAGCATTGTCTCCAAATGCTAAAGCTTTTAAAACATATTCGATAACATTTGCCAGAAGTATTGAGGTAGTTGACATATCTTTAAGATCCTACTGGACAGGGTTCTTTTATTATTCCATTTTTTGATTTGTTGGCTGCATGAAAGAAAAAGAAACTTCCTTTTATGTGGTTTTCACTTCCACAGGGTCAATTGTTCTCTCAGTTCACCTCAAAGAATACTTTGTGACTCCAAAGTTATCTAAATAAATAAAAAAAATAACTAAAAAAAGTATTTTGTCTAGATAAAAAACTCAGTTCTCCTAAGGTGACCAATTTAAAGTGCTAGGACATAGCAGAAAGACTACCATCAAATGCATCAAATGATCCCTCACTTTTGAAAAAACAGCTAAGTAACACTCAAAACACTTCTATTTCAGATAATCTCCTGTGATTCCAGGTAAGCACATCAAAGAATCACCTTCTCAAACTAATCACAATCCTAGGATTTAATATTGCACCTATAGTTCAATTCATTTCTCTTATTAAAAACTGATGAGCTTCCACTTGGTAATATGCACTGTAAGAGCTCTAACTTTACTTTTTATACTGTTAAGTTCCCTGCCTTGTATTATTCCAATACTTCATAAAATCTACTTCCTTTTGTATGAAATCCTAGCTTATTAATATACCCTCCATTCCTGACACAAGACAGTAAAACAAGTATTAAATAAAGTGATTCCTAGATTGATCACAAACAAATTTTACTAACCACATCTTTCAATTCTGATACTTCCAGCTTCATCACAACCTGTCATCTCCATTTTAGTCAATTCAGTGCCTATTTTAAGGCCAAAGTTAGGGAACTCTTTACTCAAATATTATTTAGGAAGCTTCAGAGTCACCTGTGGGACTCTACTAATTCATAGCACTCACATAGTTTTCTGAATGTTGAAAGAAACTGTACAACTTCGTTGTTAGTAGATGACCAAATTTTGCCACGCCTTTCTTAATTTCACATATGCCACATGTTTTTTCTGTGTTCTGTATAAAAAAATATTATGGAAGCAAAATTTATGTAAGTTCTTTAAAGAGCTTCATAATACATTTATGATAATCTAAGGGGAAACTAGTTGTTATGTTGATAACAGTGGCTAAACCCATTTGAGGTAGCAGCAAGTAACACAAAACCAGTCAGTTGTTGAGAAGATGGCAAATATAATGGACAAATTTAAGTCTGAAGAAATTGTTTTCAAATATATTTACTAAATTCTACATACACTGCATAAAATGATAATTCAAACTTTTCTTTGGAAAATAATTTTAATAGCTTCAATTCATACTGAGCAAAAATGCTACACCTAAAGATTAGTTGCAAAAGGACATATAAGTAGTCTATCCGTAGCTTTGCTATTTCACTGCTGGAACAGATGATTGGGTTTATTCTTGTTCTAAATTTATTATCCAGTACCCAGTCATTGTCAATAGGTCAATATAGCCCTGTACACTTTTAAAGACTTAATTATCTCAAAATACTTACTATTTTGAAGGAAATATTATACAAAGAAGTTTTAACTTGTATATATTTTTATAAAACTCTTCAAAATGAAAGACCCTGTGGTACATCACATAAAATGCAGGAAATTATAATTGCTCATGTTTCTATAATTCTATCAGACACATAAAATACAAGTCCAGTGTAATGATGACATTAAATGACTGACTCTTCACTCCCTATCTATACATGTTATTTTCCCCACACAAAGAAGGAGGAAGATTAACATGTATTCTTTTTCTGTCCATTTTGTTCTGACAGACATAAATAATCTTGAAGCAGAAAGTCCAATTCTTATATCAAATATTTCAATTATGATGTAACATTCCTATATTTACACAATATGCAACATTTCTTTGCCAAACACTCCTCTATCTTTTATTTATTGCTAAGTAAATCCATGTGATGAATCATCAGGTTGACCAGCATACTATTTTTTCATGTCTTTCTGAACAATTTCCTTGTTGAGACAAGTAAAGTAAAAATTTAGGTAACAGTCCTAGTCCAGAGAGACAAGTATTATCTCTTATTTTGCTACTCAGCCCAGTTCAAATTTTAGTGATTTTATTTTGCTTTAGAGAAGCCATAGGTTAAAAAAAGGAGTAAATAAAGTAGCTGTCTCACAATCTCCACACTGCACCAAAGTAGCTACAAACTTAATTTCAGAGCATTTCCATCTCCATCCCTTCTTTTACCATGAGAGTATTAAAGCTACCAGTTAAACCATACCTTTATTAGATGGTATTTAAGACTCTGTGTAACTGTGTTTGAATTGTTTCACTGATTTCCATTAGCTTTAAGAAAGTAATGCTAACCCTTAAATGTTCAATGTTTTTATTTTAAAATTAAACTTACAGTTTTGATCAAAAGACTCAAGAAAACAATATTAATATAATGAATGATTACAGGAACCTTTCTACCTCCACCAAAAAAAGAGATAGATGGAGAAAGAAACTGATGAAAGTTGTACAAGCAAACAGAACTGATTAATAATGAAACAGAAGAGAATGCTTGATCAACCTTATAGCCTTCTACAATGTAATGAACAGCATGGTGGATGAGGGCAGAGCAGTGGATATTGTTTATCCCAACTTCAGCAAGGCATTCAGCACTGTCTCCCATAAAGTTCTCATTGAAAAACTGATGAAATACAAACTAGATAAGAGGTAGATTGAGAACTGGGAGAACTGTCAGACCCAGAGCATGGTGATCAGTGACACAAAGTCTAGCTGGAGGCCAGTCATTAGTTGTTTGCCCTAGGGGTCTTTAATGATGCCAATACTGTTTAATCTTTTTATTAACGACCTGGATGATGGGAAAGAGTGCACCCTCAGCATGTTTTCAAGTGACACAAAACTGGGAGAATTTACCAACACACCAGATGGTTTTGCAAGCCATCCAGGGGACCTCTACAGGTTGGAGAAATAGGTCAACAAGAATATGTTGAAGTTCAAGAAAGGGAAACAAAATATGCTGCTCCTGCAGATCCTCAACATTACCAAAACCTTGACAACCTTGACACCCGCTCCTAATGCAATGTCACATGAGCTGTTTAATAGCTATTACTTCTTTCTAGAAGACCTTAGAAAACACCTCTCCGAGCACTAGCTTGCAGGTCAAGCCCCAGCATCCCTCAGGATTCATTATAATGTGGAATAGATAAAATTTACAACAGAATGTTGTCAAAACCAATCTTTATTCACTTTGTTTTAAAGACATGACTATCTGTCGTCTCACCATATATGCCATAGAGTCATTTAGTCAGCTTTTCTAATTCATAGCATCATATTTTGAGTGCTTAACTTCTAAGTAATTCATTGTATTTCATAATGGTAGATTAGACTTCCAAGACACCTTGGTCGTGGATTAAAGCTTACGCCTTTCCATACATAAACACTTGTCAACAGAAAACACACACCTTCACAGATATTCTTATTTAAAATCTGCATGAAGTGTATTCCACTTTAAATATCAAAAGTAAATTTATGTTATTTCAATTTCTAATTTCTTCCTTTAGCAGTAGTACAAATTCAAATTACCTAAAATATAAAAACAAATTTTATCTAATTTCTATCTGTTTCTCAACAAATATATATATATGTATATATATATATATATATAAGAAATGTGCTTTGAATATGTATGATGTTAAGGAAAGAAACTAGGCCTGTAATACTTAATTTGAGAAGCATCAACTTTTACTTATCCTCCAATTTTAAATTCAATATGAAAGTGTAGTCAAATATTTGCAGATGACTGGGGAGGAATTACTTCAATGCAGCAGCAAAAACATCTCTCTGGGAGATGCCATATTTTTCCTAAACCGGGTTAGAAACATGCACACAGAAATATTTTGAAGTACTGATCTAATGTCTAATTGTATTCACATTGCAGTGCAGCTGAGGTTCTTTTGTCACCTCACTTAGATGCTCTCTCACTTGAGAGCATCATACTTATTTCATTAAAATCAAAACAAATCAGAAAAAATCTATTATGGAAATTCCAACCTACAAATGGGTGACTGGCAAGTGATATTCAGTATATTTGCATTTGAGAGTCTAAATTTATTATTTATTATTATTTTAGTCTGACATTTAATTACGACAGTTTTTTATCAGTATTTTGTGTAAAACAATCATTATATTTATTAACATATTATTTTATATGTACAAATATGTTCATATCCATATATGCATAGGGAAATTCAAGCAACAAATGTTCTCAGCTTTTCTAGAAAATCAGCTGGAGTGTATAATCATATTTCAGAAAAATAAACATTTAAATACCCCAGTGCCAGAGTGATGAGGGTCTACATTTTCTCACTCTTGGATAGCTTCAAAATCGTGAAAAATATAATATAGAAACCCTATGTGGGAAAACAAAAATAAATTAATATATGTTATTACTAAAAATTATTAGTAGAATTGAATGAGGCTCAAAATTGTTAATCCATTTTCTGCCACTTTGTCTTCATTATGCAAATTTGGGGTCGAAATCAACTGCAGTTTCTTAGTTAGTACTAGTGTTTTGTCAATTTCTTGATAGGGAAATTTTCTTCTGCCACTTTCATTTATTCCATTCTTTTAAAATGTCTATGTATGCTTTTACCATTGTCCACATTAAAACCCAAAAAACAGCCTATACTTGCTTCCTGGACTTTATATTGTGCAATAAGAAATGAAGCAATCAAGATAAATGTAAAGAATATTACTGAAGAACCACAAACATAATATGTGAAATCTCATAACCTTTAATGGCTATCATAAAGCCTTGTATGTGCTTGCCTTCTATCTCTCTATCATGGAGTCCTAACTATAAAACAGTGACATAAAGTAATCCACTATTACACTAGTCCCAAGTAAGTCAATTTATAGTTATCATTATTTCCAGTAACTTTCCTGGCTTTGCTTACTTTATGAGTCTATAAAACACATCACCTCCAGCTTTAAATGAAAATAAAAAACCTAAGTACTATAAATTAGCTTTTGTTGTCTGGAATAAGGTGAAGAAAGCCCAGAAAAGTAAACGTTTGAGCAAGCTCTCTTCAGAGGTGTACAGATAAGGCTGGTCACCAGGTTGCTTCACTTCCTGTATAAGTAAACATATCCATACCACCTGCCACATGGCTTGCTTTTTCTCCCCATCCTTACTACTCCAGAATAAAGCCTCAAGAGTAGACGCCAAGTTCTTGGGACTCTCTCTGAGGCAATTCAGACAGCACAAAGTATCTACCAACACCTTGTTCTGCAAGCACTGAAAGGATCTTCACATTTAAGAAAATGAAAACTAGCACGGGGCCAAATACCACAGCAAGTTTCTTCAGACATGTTCAGGCTTAATGTTTATTCCTTAGCCTTCCACTTCATCTTGAGTAGCTATTGTCCCCACCTCCAGAGAAAGAACAGTGTCTGCAATCACCTGGATAAAGGGTCTCCTTTCTAGCATTTATCTTGGACAAGTTTATGGTCCTCTACTACAAGTTTTTACTTCATAACCCTGCGTCCTGTGACACACGGTTGGAGAATCAGGTGTGGTTGCTGCAGAGCACGTGCCTGCTCTTGACAGAGATCTTGAAACAATACCCTCTGCATCCACATTTTGGTGCTTTCTTCTCCATCTCAGACCCTTCTCTTAAGCTCCCGGAGGCAGATCTTTGCTATAGCAAAGCGAGGGACAGGCAACACTGAGAGATCTCATCTTTTCCACCTGGAATTATTCATTCAGATGTGCTTGAAGAAGCTTTTCTTACTGCATACACACACACATTAGTACACTGCAAGAATATTTCTAGGTCAATATCTGGTGCATGTCAGGGCTTGAGATACCACCTCCTGAAAAACATATATGATCCACTGCTGGGAGTATTGTGATACTGTGACCTGCAGAACAGAAGTAGTGAGAGAAGAAAATAACACCAGCATGATTTCTTAAAATTACAGTAGTAGGAACCGATGGCAGAAAGAAATGCTTTAATATCACTCTTCTGCTACAGGCACTGGTGTGGTAACCTCATCTTTGTAAGACAGGCAGAAAAAACACATAGCACTTGTCCACATCACAAGGATGCAGAGGCTCATAGGATACCTTTTAACCCACTGATAAATTAAGCTTGCAGACAGCATTGCAAACTAATACCAACCCACAGTAATACTCAGTGGGATATGAACAGTTAGTCAATAATTGTTTTCAGCTCAGTGATCTGCCTCATAAAGAAATGTATGAGGTAGATATACCCAAGAATGTTATAGTTGCCACAAAAATAGTGAACAGGCTTGAAGAACATCTGCATTTAACTCCTGAAAGAGTTATTAATTTGTCAGCAGGTAGCGTATGTGACAGAGTGAGATATGTCTGTGCTGAGTTATGATTTCTATTTGCATTCTGCTGAATACCAGTCTGACCTTGTCTACAGGATCTACTATACTGCATTGCGGTCACCTGCCTGAAAATTCATTGAAGGAGTAGAACTACGAGGCTTCTGGGACCGTCAGCTTCACTACTGGCTTGCCTCCAAGAAACATTTTATTTAATCATCAGGAGTCAATAGGGGAAAAAGAGAAATTACAATTAGTGGGGCTGTTGTTTCTTAATGTCGATAAGCAACACTAAGAGGACATAATATCTAAAAGCACAGTTATTCTGCACCAGGGGCTACTATTGTAACAAGCAAAAAAGACATGAAGGAAAGAGGACAGAGGAATCAGCTCAAAGCCCAAACCCACAAAGCAAGTCATGCGATAGGACAGCAACCAATATTTTAATAGTTTTCAAGTGCACACATGAGCATTCAAGTTGGGACAGATATCTCAATTAGTAGGAGACTTATTCGATAAGCTTTAATCTATATTAAAGCTGTCACACTTTTCCAAAATAGGTTGTGCTAGAAATTTGAAGTACCAGCAGCCTGAGTCAAACAGATTTAGTCAATATAAAGATTGAAGAGCTTGCACACCTTATTTTCAGGGCCTAGTGTGAGGTTGGTGTCAACATTCAGAGACAGTTATCAGCCAAAAATGCAAAACTTGAGTATGTGCTAGAGAGTCCCAAAACTATGAACAGTGACTACACTTTATTAAAAGGATAAGAAAAAGCTGACAGGTTATACAAATAGAAAAATAGAATGTGGAAAACATGTGAAATCAAGTACCTGAAGTGTCCAAGTATACATTTTCCAGTGTATCACACACAGAATCACAGAATCCCAGAATCCTAGGGGTTGGAAGGGACCTCGAAAGATCATCTAGTCCAACCCCCCTGCCAGAGCAGGGTCACCTAGAGTCCATCACACAGGAACGCATCCAGGCGGGGTTTGAATGTCTCCAGCCAAGGAGACTCCACAACCTCTCTGGGCAGCCTGGTCCAGTGCTCTGGCACTCGCACAGTGAAAAAGTTTCTCCTGATATTCACATGGAACCTCCTATGCTCCAGTTTGCATCCATTGCCCCTTGTCCTATCATTGGTCAGCACTGAAAAAAGCTTGGCTCCATCGTCCTGCCCCTCACCCTTTCCATATTTGTAACCATGGATGAGGTCACCCCTCAGTCTCCTTTTCTCCAAGCTAAAGAGACCCAGCTCCCTCAGCCTTTCCTAACAAGGGAGATGTTCCACGCCCTTCATCATCTTTGTGGCTCTGTGCTGGACTCTNATGCCATTGGCCTTCTTGGCCACAAGGGCACATTGCTGGCTCATGGTCATCCTCCTGTCCACCAGGACCCCCAGGTCCCTTTCTCCTACACTGCTCTCCAGCAGGTCAGCCCCCAGCCTGTACTGGTGCATGGGGTTGTTCTTCCCCAGATGCAAAACTCTGCACTTGCCCTTGTTAAATTTCATTAAGTTTCTCCCCGCCCAACTCTCCAGCCTATCAAGGTCTCTTTGAATGGCAGCACAACCTTCTGGTGTGTCAGCCACTCCTCCCAGCTTAGTGTCATCAGCAAACTTGCTGAGGATACATTCTGTACCCTCATCCAGGAAGGAAAAGTAAATACTATGGGAATATGATAGGATTGATAGTTTGAGCTGTTGAAACGTTGGATTGGATGGAGTAACAGGGCTGGCAGAGGTGGGACTGAACTATGGAGTTCAAATGAGTAGTGGTGGAAATGCAGATCTAGGAGGTTTTGCCACAGAAAATCAGGAACTTAGAGGTATTTACTTGCACCTATTAGAAGCCACTGGATTTCATCATACCACACAATTTCTGAGGTTCAAAAAAAATTTGACCAGCTTTAATCTCCATGCCTAACTTCAGTTAGGCCTAATCAGCAACCTCTTCCATAATTCCCCAGCTATTGCACTCTCTAGTGTCTGACTTCAGACTCAGTTAAGTCAGTAATTCTGCATCTTCACTAGTAGTGTTGTTATTTAAGCCTATAAGATTTATTCAGTTCTCCTTTATGGCACTGACTCTAGAACCAACAAAAAAAATGTCTGACTGACAGCTCAGCCCCTTCACTGAGTGGATAATGTTCATGCACAACAAGGTTCCTGATTAGCAGATGAGTTTTACATTTCTCCTCCATGCATAATATTATCACAAGCTGCTGTATTCCATTATAGGAATACAAGTAAGATTATTCCATAACATAGCAGAAGGGGAAAAAATATCTCAAATCTGTAGACAGTAATTTATGGAGGAATTAATGCCCAGTGTACATTTTATAAAACATCAAAGCTGTTTGAAGGTTACTAATGGTATAAATGAAGTCTGTGCTCTGTGCTGTAACAGAAATTCTGTGGATGGGGGAAGCAGTAAATGAAAGCTTTCTATCCTTGTTTCCATGCCAGGAAATTTCACAATTGCAGACTTTCAGCCTTTATTCATTAGCAAGATAACTCAGAAATAAGGTTCACAGAAACCATCCATAACCAAAATAAAATTTTCATTTTATAAAATTAGAAGGCTTTTTTTTTACTTCATATACAGAAGAGAATAGAGACAAAAAGAGAAACCCATTAAAAACTCTGTTTTTAGCTGGTCAAGGAAACTGTAATTGACTAAAAACTATATCATCTACTGAAGCAATCTCTGAGATGTTTCCTCTACTAAGATTCAGAACAAGTTCTATAGAAGGGCTTGAATACTGCAGTGATATGTATCACACAAATATGCATTCCTTTATCTGTCATAATGCATACTGTACTAATGATTCTTATATTATATTGTATAATACCACTGTAGAAGTCTATATCCAAAAAAATTGTAACAGGTAAGTCTATTGTCAAGGTAAGTCTATTCCACACTTATGCTAGAGGTGTTCTGCTTCATCTAATACCTGATTTTAGGATGTAATCAGACAAAAACTTGTAATAAAATGTAAGTGTTTTCAAAAAAACTCAAAGATGCTCTCAGGCACATGGTGTGACTCTTGGGGTGTCCTGCACAGGGACAGGAGTTGGACTTGATGATCCTGGAGGGCCCCTTCCAACTCGGCATGTTCTGTGATTCTGTGATTCTGTGAAAAACTGTTGCAAATACCTTCTTTTAATTTGAGTGCTTATAGCATCCATGTAAAGCAAAATAAGTTTTCTTTTAAAAGCACTGGTTACACAGAGAAATTGCTATATTTTAATTTGAGGATTAAACACATTTTATTCCCTACTACACTAATTACCATTTGCACAACAATTCAAAAAAGTAGAGGTCTTCAGAGATGTTAATCTGAATTTTAAGGTTTAATATAATGTTAATCCTGCGTGCTGCTGTTATTTCAATGGGTGTCTCATCTTTTTTAATAACAAGATTGATTTTGCCATATTTCAAAGAGCTGTAAATCCCTATTACTAAATCAAACAGCTTGTCCATATAACAGTTTGGAGAAAAAATGTGTTAGGAAGTAGAGTTTACATCCTGAATTTAAGAGGTTGTCTTCTGAGTCCTTTTCTGTCTCTGCTTTCTACAGTCACAGGAATAAATTGGTATCTATGTCAATTTTTGTTTCCAAAATTCTGTAAAAATTGCCATGAGAAAGTATTTCTGAACTCCTGAATGGGAATCAAACCAGGGTAATAATGAAAGTGCCCTCAAAAAATCAGAAATCAGGGTAGGTGTTGGAAAAAAATCTCTATTTCAAAAGAACTTAGTAATCATCCAAGTTATGAAGACACTGAAGCAAGAACAGCAAGAGTATTTCAGCTCTTTTTAACTCTGTTGATTCGGCAAGTCAGCAGGACCAGGGTTAACTAAGGTGTCTGGCATCATTTCTGTTCTCCATCTGTCTTAGAACTCAAATGTATTGTGAGTTGATAGTACTCTTTCCCCTTTGTGTTATCAAACATCTCAGATATCAATGCAGTCTGTTTAAGCACATTTTAAGTACAAAGGTAAACTTCCTAGCTTCTGCAGAAGGCAAATCCAGCTTGTGCTTTATTTTTCTTCACAGCCAAGAGCCATAAAAGGTTTTCATTCTGTTTTGCACAAAAAGCACGAGATCCTGTCAGTGACATTTGACAGTAGTCTCTTTCTCTTTGTATGTGTGTGTTTTCAAGTATGTAAAATAATTTGCTTTCACGTCCTCATGCTTTATCTACAACAAAACTTCAGTATGACAATAAAACCCACTTCAAATGGAACCTGTTCTGCCAAGGAAGGTGGAGAGAAATGAAAATACAAGCAGTACATACAGCATCTGAAATACTTGCAATATTTGATGTTTGTGTTATATCACAGCTGTTCCTGTAGTGTATAATTTTTCTGAAGGTAGATTGTCAAAGCTGACTGCATTAGCCTTGAAGTTTTGTTCCCTTAGGCTATAAATTTCTGCAAATCCAAAATGTGAAGCTGTTTGGAAGAAAGAGAAAAATCCCAGAACTCTAAGCTGTATTAGTAGTCAAGAAGACTGCGGCTTGACATTAGCCTTGAACAAACAGTACAGACAAAAATATAACCTAGAACTAAACAACTTCGTTACAGTCTTGACACTTAAGTCATATACTTTGCATTAATGATCTCCAGGTATTAATACCAACGTTAACCAACCTTATGATGAGCAGTCTTGAATGGGAATCAAACCAGGGTAATAAGGAAAGTGCCCTTAAGAAATCAGAAATCAGGGTAGGTGTTGGAAAAAAATCTCTATTTCAAAAGAACTTAGTAATCATCCAAGTTATGAAGACACTGTAGCAAAAACAGCCCTTATCTGGCACCTTTCCAGCTTTCTTGTAGCTTCTTGAGGAATACAGGAGCAGCCCTGGAGAGTACAACATCTCAGGAGTCTTTCTGCTTTTTTCAAGCTAAATACAAATGGATCTGCTCAGTTTCTCTTAAGCCACTCAAAGGTGTTTAACCTGCTCACTAGTAGGTTTATTGAGTAAGCTACAGTGGAATTAACCTCTGGAAGACTCCACTAATATAAACTTTTTTTGTTGGTTGTTTGGTTGGGATCTGGGCGACTGAGGGGCACTGTGGGGTATTTAGGAATGCTGCTGTACCAAAGCTCTATCTCTTTCAGAGACTAAAGGAAATCTGCTCTCTGCTAGGCCAGATAACTTCTGTCAAATCTATTTTCAAACAGTTCTTTTCGCATTTATCTCCACTACATAGTGTTATCCTTTTCCACCTGATCAAAAGAAAAAGGCAAAAATGTTTGCAACCCCAAGCTCATGCTGAGAGTATTCACTCTCCTCCTCTCCTCATGTCACTGAAGGATTTCCCAATATCTGTATTAGAACAGTTGAATCAGCCTTTCTGGGAAGAACTCCATGTTTAATTATTCGTTGAGGTTTTTTCATGTTTATTCTCCCCTTGTGCCAACTGGTAATTCCTATTAACAAAAGTTTTAGTCCACAGCATATTGCAGTGCACTAGAATGCCACTTTTAAGCATGCCAGAAATGAGGCTGGTATTAACTAACTAAAGTCAGGTTTTATGTGCAGACTTGAATTCCTGAAAATTGTTATTTGGCAAGGAACTGTAATAAGGATTGTCCTCCAGAGACAATTACTTTTACCTTTAAACCACTTCCTGTATGTGTACTCTTATTCCAATTGTGTTCATTACACTTCAAATAATTGATTCCCTTCATTCACAGAAATGGGCATAGCTAAACAAGGATCCTGCAACAAGGCAGACAGTCAATAATCCTGAAAAAAGGAAGGGGGAAAATAAGGGAAGAGAACCAAGAGTGGTCCAGAGCAAGGAAAAATATACCAGACAGGTTTTTCCACAGAAGAGGCTAGAACAACTGGAAAAATAAATGTAAAATGAAGGAGGAACATTAGAGGTTTGGCAAAGGATAACTGCTGTGATTCCCTGGAGAAGTGACTTGATCCAGACAGAGGATTCAGGGCAAAATATGCAGACAAAAAGGCAGAAGAGGTCGTGGCTTGAGGCTGAGTAGCTAAGGAACTTGCTTCTTGCCTATTTTCTCAGCTGCAGGGAGCTGTGCAATCATCCTAAGAGTGAGGCACATTTGAGGAATAAAGAAATTTCTTACAGTAAAAAAATGCAGTAAGGATTTGACTGTTCCAGCTTTTGCCACCAAAACCTTAACTAGATTTTCCATTAATTACTAATAACTGTTCTGGGTGCTTGTTATAGACCTCTGGTATGCAGAAGTGCATTTGAGATGTACTTTCAATGTGAAGTGTTACAGAACACTGAGTACATTCCCAAATCAGGTTCCAGAGTCTTCTATTGAGCATTCCAATGAACTGGAATATTTTTAACTTAATGCCTTGGTAAATTGGGAAGAGCAAAGATTGAAATGTCACCTCACAAAACCGGGTTGTTTCAATTATACATTTGTTGACATTTATGATGAATTAGTTACTACAAAAAAAAAGTGCCATAGAAAAGTCAATTATAAGTTCAGTCTTTAAAGCAGAATCTATAAATATTGCACTGTAAACAAACTTAAAAATAGGAAACAGGAAAATCCTCCATGTATCTTACACATCTATTAGACTTCAGGACTGAATTCCAGTTGCACAAACCACCAGTTTAAAGACATTTCTAGTTTCAGACTGATTTGTGCAATCTTGAAGTTATTCAAAAGGTGCATTCAGTTATATCATTCTATCTAATTCTCTGCAAGATAAAAAACCACCTTTTTTGAAGTTCATCCCTACCATCTCTTTCAATAATCTATCTTTTCTTATTCTTCTTTGCTTCCTTCATTAGAAGTTGCATTTAACTCTCCTCTCTCCCTCAACAATCACAATTGTATATTGAAAATACAATTATCCCAAAAGCTCACACACTGTGGTAGTTAAAGAAAAAAAAAAATTGTTGAAATTATTTGTGATATAAAAGACCGAAACAGCTAAAAAACATAAAGGATAAAATCTAACTGTCATTATTATTCTAAGTTGTTATTATTTCCAACACTTAAATGGCCAATATTTTCTAGATGTAGGACAGCCCATTAGTCACTCAGATAATTTTTTTCTACCTGATAATAATCACTACAACCTCAGTTCTCAGAGGCAACAAGGGTTAAGACACATCATCATCAGAGTTCACTTCTGCTGACTTGGCATGGCCTGCTAGCCACTATTAATTTAAGAATTTTGCCCTAACCCCTATGTATCACTCAGCCACCATGTTTCTGATCCTTAGTAAAACTGTTCTGCCCACTAGATTATTTAGCAACCTTGGGAATGGGGAGTGTAAAAAGCAGTAATTCAACCAAAAATATCTGTATTTTTAAGGAAGTATGCTGAGACACTTCTCCCCAATATCAGTTGTTCCAGTTCTGCATGCAAACTTACATCCATTATGCCCATAACAATTTTATCTCACCAAGAACTAACTACAATAATTCATTCTCAAACATGAACTGCTTTTCATGACAGTATGATCTAAATCTAAAAAAGGAAATTTATTTCTTTATGTTTTTCACTTAAGAGGAGAAGTACTTTCATCCCCAGCTACTGATTAGATGAACTGTTGGTAGATATTGTCCAGACATTTAAATTTGATTTAGTGCATTCCTAAATGCATCAAATGAAAATGTAATAAAGTATAACATTTAATAATCAAAGTGGAAATCTATGATCAAGGGTGAGATGAGTTGTTGGCCATGAAAAGTTTAACAAATAATGTGAAAGGATTGACCTTGTATTAAACTTTTTTTTAAAAAAGAAATTAACATCTCAGGAAAGTACAAGTATCTTAGAGGCCACACTCATAATAAAACCTTTGAAAAAATAATTTCTCCTCCAAAACTAAAGTGTTTTATCCATGTAGAAGCTGTTAAAAATGTACCCTCCTTATTTTAACATGTATGGGGTATACTGAAATCACTGTTTAAGATCCTACCACCTATGTTACATTGGAGATCTACCCATCAGAGTAGAAAGAGACATAAAATTGCCCATAAATTGTTAAAGATGTCAAATATGGTAGTACAATCAACACTAGGCTGCCTGCTTGCTAACTAGTCTAGCTTGATGTTCATTGGTGACCACAGGCTGACATACACTCCCACACAATGTGTATGTCCTTCTTTCCCCAGTTGCTGCACCACCAACTCATGGGCTCTGCTGCCTACAGAGGACTTACTCCAGGGCATAGTAAAAAGATGTGAGAAAAGCAGCAGCAGAGAGAAACCCCTATGCACCAATCTCAAACCCCCTTACTGCCTCACTGAAGGGGTTGAGTGTGACCTGTGGCAAAAGAAGGGATTTTTTATCCTTAAGACCTTGTGAGGATCTGCTTATTAAGAGATGTCTCTGCCCAAATTGAGGTACAAATGAGACCATATGCGAAAGTCAATAGTACAGATTTTATTTAACAGTAATTGAGAGAGATATGGAAACAGGGAAAGAGAAAGAGTGTGAGAGAGAGAGGGAGACATTAAGCCAAAGATATCACCACCATGTGGATCCCTGCGGCATCCCGTTGGTTCTTCTTCACCCTGGTCTGCTCAGTGGTGGAAGTCCCCCAAAGTGTTCTTCTGGAGGTACCACTTTTATACAGTTCAAGTCCTGGGTATTCACTGGGCATAGGTGCCATTCCCACAGCTTGGGCTGGCCTGTGTGCTTCCTTTCTCACAGTTGCCAGGTGGGAATTTTGTCCGGGTGGGTTACCCAGATCTGTTTTACCAAATCTGTCTGCTGAGTTCCACAGTCTGCACAGCAGAATTTTTTTCTCCGGTGTGCTAACTCCAAGCCTTCCCCTCCATTTAGGCCTGGAATTGAGCTTTCATGTTTGTCACCTGTGCCTATATTAAGTTCCTGTTGTGGTGGTTTATTTTAAGGGGACTTCCTTCTCTGACAGTGTTTGAGACAGTTCATGGTGCTCTTTAAGTCCTTACAAACCTCATGATTAATATTTCTTATTAAATCCATGAAATTTGCTGGCTATAAGATTTCAAATTTTTTCATAAATATCTGAGTCAACATAACAGGATAAAACGCACCTTTGGGGCCTTGGACACCAAATGGACATGACTGAAGTACCCACTGGATTGTAAAGGAAGACTTTAAAAGAAATTGTTTATTAAAAATAGCCCATTTGATTGATAAGTTCCCTTTTCTAGTTAAAAAATGACCAGTCATTAATCTTTAGATATCACACAAAACCAAAGAATTATATAAAACACCAGGTTATACAGAAATGTCCCATTGTTCTTCACATGGGTGTAGGTTTTAAGTACTGCACCCATGTTCTTTTTTAACAGAATAAAAAATATTTGCAACCAAACACATCTAAGTAGAGCAAAGATGGTATATTCCCTGTACATTATGTTATGTAGATATATATTTATGAAGTAGATGTATTTTTAGTGTTTCTGAATTTTTGTGATCAGTATTTTTAAGCCTTCAGAAAGTATTTATTTGGCATACAATAGGACTAAACTGTGCATTTGTTGAACATTGAAATACTAAACTTTACAAGATAGTAATCTATTTTTACATATTACTCTATTCTATAGCAACCCAAAGTTGGACACATCATTCAGAACAGCCCCCTTCTATTTTCAAATTATCATAAAATGCTATTATTAAGCAAATGTCAAGAACAAAAAAGGTCTTGCCTCAGGGAGTTTTGTCTTCTTTTTGATCAGGAAAATTCCTTTCTTGTTCTTTCTGCATAGTGAAGAGAACTTTAATAAAACCATGTAGTTGTGTTAGAGATTAAAGAGTTATCTGTTGATGTATATATACAGTGCCTGGGCATCTTGCAACTGAATGCCTAGAATTTGTTCTTCAGCAATGTAAAGGTAAAATGACATTTTTAGAATGTAAAATCAAGTGACACAATTAGTGCATAATAAAGGGGTTCTACTCTCTTTATCTCAGCAGGCCCAGTCAGTAATGATCACTAATAAATCCCTTTCATTTTCAATCACTGTAAAAATCCTTCTTCATCATTTCTTTTTTGCAAAACAATTACCTATTTTTTCCTGCACTGTTTGAAATGTAGTTCAGGACACCATCCCTAGGAATCTGATTTACAAAGTGCTTAAAGTATCATCTAAGATCAAATACTGTTAGGAATACAATCAAGGTAACAGCAGTTCAGCTTTCTTCTTTGGTTGAGAAAGCCATTTCAGAGACAGAAAAATAAGTTTCCCTTATATTTTCCCTTTCAAAATGCAGCTTTTATGCCAGAGGGAAAAAATAATTAAAAAAAGAAGAAAAAAGAATGGCCCTGAAGTTTTAAAATCAAGCTAGTTTCAGCAGCTGTTATGGCTTTAATCTTTTTTTATGAAATTACATTTACTTATAATATTCTTATAACTCAAGAAATATAATAAATTCACCTGAAATGCACTTCAGGTCTCATAACAGAGGCATCATCAAATAAATGCATTGCTTTGAAATTATAGGAAAGCTATTAATATAAGCATTTGCAAAAATTTCTTATAATTTTTATTTTGGAACAACTGTAGACCATTCTAAAACCTTTCAAAATTCATATCATCGAGTAATCTTTTAACTCTTATTAAAATACATCACACATCAGACACAAAGTCAGCTATGGTTGTAGCATTATGTAAAACACAAATAATTACAGCAATAAAAAGGTAAAGACTTATGAGCTGTTACATTTAGGAAATAGGGAAGCAACATCGTTTTTTTCAGCCAGCAGAAAAATAACAACTAAAAACCAGATAAAACTGACCAAAGACATAGATACAGGACCAGAACCAAAAGCATTTATGCATGGAAATGTGATCCTGCTTCCTTCATTCAGAACCTCCCTCTCTAATTTGCCACAGCAATGCAGAAAACACTGTCACCTCTGATCTCCAGCAGATTGCACTAAGGATGAAGGCATTCAGGGAGCAATTGCCACCTAGTAACTCCCTGCCTCACAGACATTTCCAGAACCAGATTTCTAACTGAAGTGTTTTTACTGAACACAGTATTATAGTGCAATCTTAAGGTTAACATGCTAATAATTCTTAGAAAAGGACAGTTACTTCTCCTCTAGTAAACTCCAGTCTAGCCTGTTTGTCACCCCTCTAATTCCTTCAATGTCAAAATTAAATTAAATGTAGAAAACTATTAGTGTCTCATTTCCTAAGAATATTGGTTTCATCACAAGAGGAATCAGCACCTAAGTGTTCTTTGCCTGAAATTTTGTTTGCAACCGTATTATAGAGAGAAAAAATGAAAAGTCAGAATTGTTATAAATAAGTTATTTTTTTCAGTGAGCTCCTTGTAACAGTCTGGGTGACCTTTCCTAACAAAAATACCACCAGGTTTATCTCATTGTAGGTCATTGATTTAATAAGTTAGAAGTAGGTACTTGGACACTTGCTGTGTCTCAGCTGAAGAACAAATGTACTGCAGACAGTGAAGCTAAAAGCAGTAGCAATATCCAATCTCTTTAGTATGACAGAAATACCCTAACCACAATGTGTTTGCTCTCAGATCTCTCCAATGCATATCTGTATGATCACTGATCTCAACTCCAGTGATTAAGACTGATACATCTGTGGAAAATCTTCATCCAGCGTCCACAAAAAAAGCTCTGCTTCTCAAGTACAATAAAGCCTTTAAAAAAGCATTTGGAAATAAATTAGGGATGCCAGTCAGTGAATTTCAGCTACAGGGTTAACTAATTTTTATGTAGACTACAGCTGAAATACAGTACACAATCTTATAATTAATGTTTTGGTCACAACTGGAATATGGTATTATTAAGACAATTAGTGGTCTTCAGTTGCTTGCAGCTTTGTCATACTTGCACAGCCTGCTGAATTTTGAAAACCACACATTCCAAAATGTCTGTCTGCATCAGACACATTTTAGCAGGCTACCTGCAGAAAAAGAAAAAAAAG
>VZRW01012449.1:139340-162159 GCA_013398125.1 Aegotheles bennettii
GAAAAAGGAAAAGAAAAAGGAAAAGGAAAAGGAAAAAGGACCTCTTATTTCTTCTCCAAATAAAAGAGAAAATGAAACATGACATCATTGGACTTGAGAGTTTGAGTGGCTCCTAGACAAACATCCTGTATGTTTGACAAAAGTATGTTCTGCCACTGTGTATTGTGAAGCAGCAAGTGAGAGAGGAAACTTCACTGTAATTTTTTTAATTACATTGTCATGCCTACAGATCTTCACAAAGTTCAAACAAAAAGACCCCTTTTTTAATTAATAGAATTGTAATATAATTATAAGTCTATGATTCAAGCTGACAACATTAATGAAAATGTCAAGGAGGTTATTGCTATACCAGTATTCTCACCCTGGCTGCTCAGTTTTTGTCTTTTTTGGTTTTTGTTCTTGTTTCAGCAGTATATTTTCAGAAGCTGCATCGTGTCTGTTCCTGTGGAAAATAAAACTGTTTTCAGCACTTTATTTACCTACCCACCCCTTTTATTTTTCTAAGTCTAACTAAATTTGCCCTCCACCTCATCCATCTTAAGTATAGAACCTACTTTTTGAATGTGGCTACTGTGGCTCATAGTGTTGATAATATCTTGTCCATCAAAAGCAGGTGAAGATGAGAATATGTTGGTTGAGCCCAAATCATCAGAGCTGACTGGCCAAAGATAAAGCCAGCATAACCAGTTGCATAAGTGATAGGGTCTGTATGGATCTTTTTCAGCTATGACAGGAATGACTGAGGATCAAAATTTAAAAGCTGGGTGACAAAAGCAGTCAAATATAGAGAATTTTACAACTGTAGCACCTGAAGCAGCTCATGATCTCTCAAAATAGAGTGTACTCTTAGGTGCCTATATTTAACAGCCTCCATGCCAAAAGTAGCCTTATTTTTTGGTTGTTGTTGTTGTTATGCAACAGTACATTCTCTATCTCAGAAACAGTGGAATAGTATTTGGAGTTTGTTTCTGGTTTTAATAATTCTAGAGGGATTATTTTGTGTTTCAACATCATCTTGGTTGAAGTCTGTAATGATTACAAAATCATTATGAAGAGTATCCCACTTGAGACTCAGTAAAATCTTCTATTGCAATATCTCAAAGCTGAACTTTGAACTTGCCATACCAGGTAAAACTGCATTTCTAAAGTGCAGCCGATGAGATTAGCATAGTATCTTTGCATCTTGTGTACTGTGTGAGAGTTCACTACCCACAGAGATGTAGAATATCTTTCTCCTCTCTCTCTAGTGATTTTAATATTTGAGCCATACATGCAGCCAAATTACCATCCTACAAACCACAAACAATTGAACGAGAAATACCTTCCAGTCCAGTAATTGTAATTCTCTGTTGTCAAGGAAAAACATGAGATTTTTTTTCATTAACTGATCAAGTTTAGTCTTAAAGACAATTCAGCATTTACCTTTTTTTCTCTTACCAGAAACAATTTCATGAATCCTCCACGCAAATAGCTGGTAACCATTTTCAGTTCCCAGACCAAAAGCTGATTTAACACCTGGGCTTTTCTTATCCTGAACTCTGAGATCCTTCTGCAACACTTACCTCCAGCATTTTCAAGATTTACACTAACTAGCATTACCTACCAAAGCCACATTCACAAATGACAGAAGCATAACCATATCTTCAGGTTCTCCAACCCTCTAAACCTTTCATGAACCAGTTCCAATTTTCATTCTTTTTATTTTCAGTATTCCAGATGAGGTCTCCTGCCAGTGCCTTGCAAAATGTTATGCTGCCATTTCTCCTGTAAATAACTTTCCAGATATAACCTAGGGTCACAACTACATTTTGCAAAGACAGATCACATGGACAATTCAGACTCTATAGGTAATTGAATAAATGCACACAGACTTTCATGCTTTTAGTTATTTCCAAATTATAAGCTTCCTGCTTCTAGTAAAAATTCCCCTTGTCTCCATATGAATGACCTTGGATTTCATACTATTCAGTTTCATCTAGTTTCTAATACCCTGTTCCTCAAAACCAACCAATTGATCTTGCTAAAATCCAGTCCCTTTCTTTATACATAAGCTTTCTATCTTTATTTAATCAACAACTATGATTAACCTATTTCTAATTTTCTTTTTCTCTCTTGTATGGTCAGCCTGCAGTTCTTAAGGAATTCCACTTGTAAGGCAGCAGATATCACATCTTTTCCAGCAGATATCACATTTTCACCAGATATCACATTTTCACCAGATATCACA
Source organism: Aegotheles bennettii (assembly GCA_013398125.1). NCBI lineage: Eukaryota > Metazoa > Chordata > Aves > Caprimulgiformes > Aegothelidae > Aegotheles > Aegotheles bennettii. The sequence goes on from VZRW01012449.1 coordinate 141,568, forward strand.
TTTTTCCAGCAGATATCACATCTTCTCACCTGAACCCGCTAAAACAGGTTTCCTATCAGTCTTCATGTCATCAGACTTGAACTAACACTTTTATTTTGCGATAGCATATGATGAGTATGATGATTACTGAAATCTTTGTGATTCAGAACTACCACATTTCTTTCCTCCAGATAATGTTATATCCTCCAGACAATCAATTATATTTCAACAGATTACAGATACAATCTACATTTGAGTGCATGTAATCAGTTTTCTGCTGTTTCTTTTTCCTCGTTCTTCCATCTTACATTGCACTGAATTGCTCCAATTCCTTTCCCTGCACTGCACCTGCTTAAATATAGCCACCATATTTGTTATTTTCAATTCATTCACCACCATCTGTGACAGGATCTAAAAGTAACTACAAAAAGAACTATAATTTCACATGCTAGTAAATAATACATTTGTTCAAAATATCATTCATTAGCTAATAAAAAAAATTTAAATGTCTGCATAAGGCATTTTTAAAGTTATTTGCTGACACAGATTGGCATTTCTAGGTTCCCAACCTTTTTTTTCAAGCATAGAAATGCCAATCTTTTGGCTAACAGTCAATGACACAAATTTAAATTGTCAAGAATTTTGAGGTGCCAAATTGGCATGAATTTTTCCAAGCTGATGAAAATAAAATATTCCTAATAAACATTGGGCCTTGTTGCAATTAACATATGCTGAAGATTTACAGAGGCTTCATAACTAGCACATATGCTAATGTTACATACAGGAACAATGAAAAACTCCTTCATATATACTTACCTTCAAGATTAAAATTTCTTTAATGCATTTCATGGCAAAGTATGTTACTCACAATTTCTTACACAAAAACTAACAAGAGCAGAAATTTCTAAATCTGCATCCCTGAGTACTACATATACCCAGATCATGCAAGTGGGTGACTTCATTTCTTATTCAGATTCTTATTCCTATCTTATATATTGTCTTTAGTGCTAATAAGGCCTAAGGCCAAGCAATACTAAAAAGTTCTAGACTGGCACTTCATGTAGTGCATCAACAAGGCAGGCTTAAAGATCAAAAAGCGCAACAAGCTTAACCATGATGTAATGGTGTAACTCTTTGAGAATATGCCTCATACTCATCTATCTGAAGGTCTTAGTCGCACTTGTGCAAGTGCTTGTGATTAAGACATGGAGTAATGGTGTGGTTAAGGACATGACCAAAATAGACAGTTTAGCTCAAGTTTAATACTCAAAATGTGGTTTAACCAGAGGAACTTCATATAAAATATAGATGTGAGGGTCTTCCCTTCCTCCCAGGACTTATGGTAAGTGAAATCTCTTTGTGAAAGTTCTCTGCCAAGTCAGTCCAGACAACAGTATTGTATAAAACTTTGATGTGTTCTATTAATTGCGTATATGTAGTCAAATATATGACTTAAAATGTACACTGGTTAAGATGCACAAAGTAGACTATGGCTTGATGTGCAGGAATGTCAGTTTTACTGCACTTATAATTTTGACTTTCAATTGTGAAGATAAATTTGTATGCCTGTCCCTTTTTTCTCTTTCCTTGTGCCCCTTATCGTTCTTTAAATGTGAGCAAGAGGTATCAAGCCTTTTTTTCACTGAAAGCAAAGGTCTCTCTCCTTGAACCATTCAGAAGGAATATGTCACTGATGGCAATGAGAAGTATATCTCCCCAGATGGAAAAGGCTGAATGACATGAGTCAGTTTTACCTCTTTGACACATAATAAAAAAGTCCTTAAAAATAGTTCACATAGCCCCAGGGCCTGTTTCAAGCTTTTATAACTTTACTCTAATACCAAGGTCAGCATTGCATTTTTCATTCCACAAAATCCCATTCCCAGCCTGAATGAACAGCGAAGGGTTTTATATCCTGCAGTATCATCATGATTTATCCACCAGACATTTCTTGTCTCTCTTATCTAGGCTCAACCTGGCAACATGACTAAGCAATGTTTTAATGACTTTGCATAAATAAATAAGACTTTTGTCACTAGGGTTTGTGGTGAGTGTCCATGAAGGCACTGGAACTCATGACAACTGACTGTGGGATCTGATGATTTAGTCTGAAGTAATCACCCTCACCTTAGAGACTGATGATGTACGGCAGAACACCAGGTGATGCTGGCTTGTCTGCTGCCATTCAGGCTTTGATAAGTTTAGGGTCTGTGTTGACCCACATGTACATTAGAGATGGCTTTAGCACAGTATCATAGGACTACTATATTGTGAATGACATAGGTTTCTAGAAATTATACCTGTATAAATTATGGCATGACCAAAGACAAAAGTAACACTGATTGTGTCCATTCTTCACAAGGGTTAGAGTCTGAAACTTGCAGATTCAGAATTTACCTCAAAGTGGCTAAAGCTAGTTTGTACTGTGCTGAGATTAATCAGCAGTTTTTCTTTGGGGTTAATGGAAGATAAAAGAAAAGGAGATAATGTTGAGCTTTTATACAGGATATCCTTAAAGAAGTTTTGAAGATTGGGTAAAATTACCCAACCATAAAATTTTGGTTTGATAGGCTGGCTAGAAGATTCCCTTCCCATTGACAAGGGCAGATTGAAATACAAAAGAAATGTCGAACCTCTTTGTGAGATGATACACAAACAAGGTCCCAACACTGTAATTGAAAAGAAATACCAAAGTGATGTTAATACTGACATGAAAATTCTAAGCCTTGAGTCAAAATCTCTGCCATCAAAACAAAATCAGATATGATTTAAGTGATCAAATTGTTTTGTTGGGTTAATTTTCCAGAAATCAGCTTTGGGTAAGTACTGCATAATGCAAATAAATCTACAAGTAAATAAAAAAAAAATCATTAATTTGAAGGGCAGAGAAGTACTAGTAGATTTATTTTGTATTATTATAAAAAGATCCCCTCTCTCTTTTAAAATTATCTTCCTAAAACTGGAAAAAAAATGTTATCATTATATTCAACTCTTTTACATGACAAAAAACAGGAACTAGCAAGGGAGAGCAGAGAGACAAATCTGACAGGCTGAATTCTACTCTAAAATTTCTTAGCCTTGAAAGTGAGTTATCAATAACAACCTCATCTATTTCTGCAATACTGGTTGATACCAAATTATTTTCCATTCATTGGAATTATTTACTCTCTTCGCTTTAGTAACCATCAAGAAAACACCACATACATGGATTTTCACTGTATATTCACCAGGAGAAAGCAGTGATATTACAAAAAAGATGAGTTGTATAATTTCCAGGTGTCTTTTTTCATTATATTATAGATTAATTTCTTGCTTTGTTCTCTAGACAACCTTCAAATTAACTTTCCAGGAAGCTTCATCTGTGATTTTTTTTATGCACTATCACTAGCACTAATGCTGGTCACACACCTTTCATTCCCTGAAGAATTTTATGCCCCATTCTAGATTTGTACTTTCCACCATTTACTTATGATCAGACATTCATTAACTTGTTTGCCATTAAATGAGGGTGTTGCATAGTCAGGTAAGAGGAGATGAAGGATTGAGTGGAATAAATAGAAGAAAAACACCAGGATGGCAAGCAGCTACTAATTACTAAGACCAGTACCACACACAGTAATAAATGTGCATGCATACCTTTTCTAAGTAACATGGATGCCAGGAAAAACAAAGATGCTGGAAACTTCATAGCCAGCAGGATGCAGGCCAAACACCATTTTATGGATCAGCCAGCACATTCATTTATAGTGAGTTTGACACTACACTGTTCGAATAGGCTCTTATGTCACAGATAAATATTCCATGTTTGTAGTATGAGGTAGCCTATAAAGAGAGATTTATTTCCTCTTTCAGTGAAAAATGGCCAACTAAACCCATCATTCACCATTTAAATGGCCACCAGCCAGTGACTAACAGCTAGCCCATTTGATCACAGAGTTGTAGCTTACTGATATAAAGTCATATTTCATAGCAGCTGTTGACTGAGAAACAGAAAGAAAACGCAGGGCTCACAAGAGGGCTTTTGACAGTTGCTGCTATGAAATGTTTTCATTTGTCACTGTGACAGTGAACAACAAGACACTGACTGAAAAAGAGGGCATGAGGACGCAGCTGACTTCAGCTAACTTTCACTGAGCGTTGATACACAGACACGCAAACACACTTGATGTTACTTAGATTTTCCTGATTGTCCTCAATAATCTTATTAACTGTTTATACTTTATGCATAATATACAGCTAACCTTGTATCACTGATACTACAGTCATGTATAGCAACAATGGATGAAGCCCAAATTTCATTAAAATCTACCCTAAATTTAAACAATTTCATTTTTTTTATCACAACTTTTCCTGTCTTTGGGCTTAATTATTTCCCACGTACAAGAAAGTTTTCCATACTCTTTCCCTGGTTTTCCTTACTATTCCAAGACATCTCCCAAGCGTCTTTCTTCTTAAAAAGAAAGAAAAATAGAAAATTTGAATTTCTAAAGAAACATTTTTCCCATTAAAGTTTAACAATGCTTTTTTTCTACACCCAAAGTCATTCCTAATGCAATTTATTCTCCAGATAATGCTTGAATCAATGAAATAATCATGAAAGCACTAAACTTAGCCAAATATAATAAGCCTATGGACTTATGAAAAAACAACCCTATTATCTCTGAAGTATTGTTAGCATCATGCCAACAACAGTATAATACTTATAAGCTGTCTTGTATGTTTCTTCCATTACACTTTGCATTAGGCAAAACATACAGCTATTGTAGCCCTTATATTTTCAGTAATATATGACATTGAAAAAATAGGTCAAGGTAGCAATAATCAACTCATTTCAGAAAAACAAAAGCAATTAATAAGCTATTCTTGTTCTGTAAAATTGCAAATGACAAAAAAACTTAATTTCCATGAAGACAAAAGCCAGTGTCTGATGTCACGTTGAGCAGACCTACTTGTAGTACAGCTTTTACCTTCATTAATTTTACCTTCATTAATCTGCCACTAAAAGCAAGCCCTTGCTTATCTTCTTACCTTTTTTTTCCTTTCTAGACTTCTTGCCCCAAACAGGATACAATCCAGTTCTAAAAGTGATGATCATATCCTATAAACATCCTTTGCTACGTTACTGATCTTGAAAGCTTAGAAACAGTTCTTTGTTCTACCTGAGAAACACTGAAAAATACCATATGTAAGCCTGGTAACAGAGGCCTAGGAGAGAAAAACAGTCATGTACAGAATTCCAGGGAAGAAGTGAGGGAATCAAGTTAAGTGGTCATGATGACATGAAAGGGAAATGAATGACTAATGAGCAGGTCTGAAACATGCAATTACGGTTTTGTTTATAATGTTTGAGGAAACCTCAGTTTTAAAAAATCAATTTAAAAGGAAGTTGTTGCTAACATTTATAATGGTAAAAATGCATGAACACCTGAGCCAATTAAGTATTCCCAAATATGCCTAGGATCAATATTTGCCCTAATCTATAATATAGCTTGCAGACATGAACGACAAAAAAACAAACTGAAAAGCAGCCTGTTGAAGAGATGTGGTTTGGAGGTGCTGAGGCTTCTTCCAAGTGGGGTTTTCTTTGGCAGGGGCAGATTGTCAGGGTGTGTACATGATCCTGTACGCTACAGCAGCTGTTACTAACACAGAATAACTGAAGAACAGGGGTTGAAAAGGCTACCTGAGCAGCTGAGTCAGCATGGCCATAGCCAGAGGGTAATGAACAGAACTCAAACAGCAGTAGTTAGCTGAGCACAAGTGGCCAGCTACCTCTTGGTGCAAGTGATATCCACTCAGTGGATATGGGACCTGACAACCAGTTTTGAGTGAGAGCTTGGCTTCTAGACAGGCCATAGAGGACATACTTTGGGAAGAGAATATTTAGTTACTAATCATTCGCCTGTTTATCTCACTGCTAAATTTATTGAAAGGAAAAAAGGAAAGACACCTATTAAGCTATTTGATTTCCCTCTTGGAGTTGGTGATGGGGGAAGATTATCTCACCAGTACCTCACAATGTTTCAGCTTTCCCAAGATTCTGATTAGGAGTGCAAAATGTTTTTTATCAAAGACCTCCAAAATCTGTACTTATCTCTTGTTGCTCCCAGTTAAGTCATGGTAATACAAAGAAACTCCCCAAGATTGTAACATTCCTAAGCCTAGAGCTCTGTCTTTCTTGAAGTACTCCATAAGCTGCAACTTCTCATTTGCCACAGGACAGAAATACTGAGTAGAGCATACTGTTAGGGTACAATCTCCACTGCTGCCCTGCATGTCAGCAGTCCCAGGAGATCTTACTCACCTAGTCATAGTCCCAGCTTCAAATTCAAGTTAAAAAAATAATGAAATCTCACATTTGATATAAGATTAAACTTCATTCTTAATAAAGAAGAAAATATCTGAAAATATCACAGATCTCAAAATATTATGTTTATTCTTCTGAACTCACCCAGAATACTTCAAGTCTCACTCCCCTACTGTTCAGCTTCTCAAGAAGTGGAGGAACCAGATACTCTCTCCAAGGAGTTCATCCACAGAAAGGTCAACATACAAGTGCCTGAAGTGTTGCATGTCACTGTCCTAAACAACTTTTCAAATTGTCATCATTACTCTGCTGATAAAAAATTTGGCCATTTCTACCTCTTCATACACTTGCGCTTCATGGTCCTGTTTTCTCAAATGATTCTGCTGTCTGTATCCTGTGCTTGTCTCTTCCACACTTTCATCAAAAACTGGTTTTCTCTGCAGTCCTCATTTCCTTGGGTCATTCACTGTATTAGAGTAGCTTTCCATTCCAAATGGAGAGAATATGGGGAATAATTTCTCCATTTCAATAAACACTTCAGGGAAAGCCATTTTAGAATACCAAATTGCTCCCAGAAGCACAGACCACTTTTCCTTCAAATAAAATCTGATTTAGTAAAGGGAGTGGAATTATTTTAATAATTTTATTTAGCAGCTGACATGCAGGGGAAAAAAAAAAAAAACAAAGAAAGGAGAAAAGCTATGCAATCGACTATATATATCAGAATCTTATTTTTCACTTATCTTACGTCCATAAAGAAACTGGGCTTGGTGCCAACTTTACTATGTGAAATGACTTCACATTCAGCAAAAGCTCTCTTGACACAGACTCCTAGAAGAATATAATACGAATTCAGCCTTCCTCAGCCATGTTACTCATAACCTACAGGTATTTTCTTCTGAATAGTGTCAAAATCCAATAAGTCTAATAAAAGGTTCAAATTCCCAGTACAAACTAATGTGAAGTTTAGAACACACACACACAAAACCAGCCAACGATAGTATAGTGCAAGTTATGATCCATTACCTGGAGTCTGTAACTAGTCAACATCTTCATGTGAATATGGTGCTTTTCTCAGTTACGGATATGAGATCGACAACATAGATAATTCTTTGAGATTTCTCATCCTCATGTTCAATACAGGCAGATCTCAACAGAGAATTGTGACCTGGCTTTCTGAATTATCAGTGGGGGAAAAAAAATAAAGTTTAAAACAGCCAAAGGGCTTCAATGTTCGTAAAATGACTGAACACAACCACTTAAATCTGCTGAGAAGCCAATTATGTGATTCAGAAGCTGCACTCCTGGTGAGTAGCTCAAGCAGCAAGCTTGCCTTGTCGGTCAAGGACATGCCTAGGCCAGCAAAGACTAAACCTATGTTTCCCAGTGTCAAGACACTGCAGGATCCAGTGGCTCCCTGGGACCAGGAATGCAGGAGGCTCTCCAGCTGGGTCATGGCAGGGCCTGGCAGCCAGGTTTATAATCCCACTCGGATGTTTTAAATGCTGACAATTCAGTAATGCTCTCCCAGTTTCCCTCCAGCTTCCTAAAAAGAGAAACTTTGTCAAAGTTTGCCTGAAAAATTACAAGGTGGCAACCTACATTTTGCAGTACAGAACCATAGAAAATACTTTAAATGTCCCATTTTTAAGTACAGCTTCATAACAGATTCAAAATCTTCTGTCAAGCATAAGCTGGATATTTGGATCACAGTGTCAGTTTATATGACCTCAGCACCAAACCACATACTTAGGAGACTGTGAATGCAGCTTCTGTTTCAGACCAAGCAAGAGTCACATTTGTTGTTAACACACCATACTTCAAAATTCTCAAACCCTTAGAAAATTAAGAAACAGTCATTAGCCATCTACAGCTGCCTAACTTCAGTTTATAGTCTTGCTTTGTTTGCAATTTTCAAAATTTGTCTTATTATTGGTGTCATTATCAGTGCTGATAAAAAAAAAGTCAAGCAAGTATTTCATCCTCAGAAACTAATTACATAAATGTAGGCAATGGTCATGCAGCTGACAGCAAATTGAATTTGCTTCATTAGACTTAAGTCTATAACATAATATTTATCCAATCCCTGTACTTTCTGTGTTGACCACGTGTTTTCAGACACCCACATCTGCATATGAATAAAACCTACACTTTGACAAAAGACACCTTGAAATAGCAGGCCTGAAAAGCTAATGTAACTATAAGGAATAGTGCAAAGTACAGGATTTTTCCCTAACTGTTTATTGCTAGCTACACAATTTAAAAATATTTATTACTGTCTATAATTTCTTATCTGTTTCTAGACAGTGTATTAGGGAATTATAACATTTTTATTATTTTTTACTCTAGTGTTTGGGTTTCATTTTAAAATATATACGCCTCGTTTTTGGTGTTACACGAGAAGTGCAAAGTGTCAATATGTTATTTTTAAAAGTTCTAGCTAAACATATACTCTATTCTTTCTGGGAATTAAAGACTTTTGCTTAAGCCTCAGCTAAAGCTGCTTTTCTTCTGTACTAGTGTGTAGAATTGATACAAGAGGATAATCTCCATCACAGTCAAAAGCATGACAGTCAATACTGACAGAAGTACTTTTCTTTAGCTTCAACAACACAACCAAATGACGGCAGCAGACTTTCTTAACTTCTGATTCAAAGACAGGATATTCAGAGCAGTCAGTCTGGGTGTTTGGATGTGTGAACATGCACCTGTGTTATGAGCAGAAATGTTAAATCGGGAGCTTAATGCTTTGTAGAGGGATTTCATTCATTTAGATTAGCTTGTTGAACTAGATATATGTAAGCTCTGAGGTTAAAAAATCTTGAAACGGAGCTCCAGAGGACCTAATGGACAACACTGTTCCTGTTTAAGCAATTTCTTCAATACATAGTGTGTTTTCTAATTTACTCTTTTATTCCTATTCAATAAAGATGCTCATTTACTGTCTGTTGCTCTTTACAATTGTAACTGATTATACCTCTATCGATGTAAAGTGATGGGGCAGCTCTCAGAGCCACATGAGCCTCCATATTTTGTCTCTAAATCTGCATAGTTTGAATCATCAGAAATTCAGCTACCCCCATATTTTGGATCAACGACAGCAGCCACTGGTGAAACTCAAGCATGTATACCTTCATTTAACACCTCCTCCCTGATGCAGTAAAATACTCTTGCTTCTCTCCTTCTAAATCTCTATCGTTTAATTATGTCTGTCCTAGAAGATAAATACATACCAGCTGCTTTTACCTCAGTCATGCTGGTTTCTTCATATTTTAATGATGCTGAAAAGTGAAAAGTGAAAAGATGGAACCTTGCAAAAGACAAATAAATATAGGCCAGCTCCGATGGAATCAAAACGTCAATGTATGAGGAAGAGCATTAGGCTACTGAAGAGTAAAGTCAACTTTTGACAACTATTTCCTCCCAGTCTGCCTTGATTTACAGTGTGTATAATTTCTCAGTCTCGTTCCTACCCTTGTGTTTTGCTGCATCAGGGCAGTGTAAGCAAGATTAAGCCATATTTTGCTGCTACTCCAATGAAGGTTTTTCTGCGATTAGTCCATAAGACAGACTGCATGTTTTCACTACTGTTATATTAAAAAGGAATCAATGCAGCTATTTCCCATCTTTTTAACATAACCATTCACGTAGTCACTCACATACACGGAACCTAATCAGTCACTGAATTTAATACCCAATGACAGCACTAATCACCAGCTTTTTAAAATCCCTAACTCACTTCTGATTTAATAATTAGTGATGCTTATGATAGCTTAATGCATATGTTATAGAGAGTGAACAATGTAACTGTCCCAAACCTTCCCTTCCTCGTTTTGGCAATTGAGGCTGTCATTACAAATGAACACTCAACATCTGCATCAATGTTCAGCAACACAAACAGCAGGAGGCATATGTCAGCAGCATCTTGTCTTCTTTACAGCACACACCATTACTCAGTTTGTTGTACTTACATCTAAGCCTTTAAATTTGCAAACTTGCTTTTCCCACTGCACATTCATTGCCTTTTGCTGTCACTATAGCCTTGTTTGGTAACCCTCAGCACTAGATAATTGATTCCTCTCTTCACTATCTCTTTGTGTAAAGACTTATACTAAATCGAAACTGTCACCTTTAAATTATTGTGCAGCCTTCACACTTAGGTATTAGCAGTACGTTAAAGTACTATCTCCCATCTATACTATAAAGTTTATTGTTTTAATTAAAATGTTCTCTGTGCTCTCTAAAGGAGATGATCCTAACTTTCCCCTTGCTGCTTCACTTATGAATTGTAAAAAGTTCCTAATTATTCCATATGAATTTTGAAAGAAATTCACATCATTTGACTTGCTCTGTGTTATGATGATTTCATGCGTGTACAGGTGTACAGATGTATATATTTCATCAGTGAAGCTTATTTAGTAGAATATACCATAATCTACTTTTCTAGATGGGACAGAATGTGTCGCCAATATATGCTGGCATTACAGTGACTGTAATGATTTTTCACTCTGTCTTTTGTCTGGTGCTAACATTTGACTTGCTCTTCCTGGAACTCACTGGCTGACCAAGATGTGTGAAGAAAAAAAGGTGGGAACAGAATTTAGAAGGAATATTCATGGTAGTCAGGATTATTTAATACCCAAATAAGAACCAAGTACCAAAATGCCTGATGCAACCTTACTTCAGGAAAGAAACAGCTTTCACCCCTGAGCACTCGTATCTCACTTTCCAAAATGACTGATATAAACTCTAGCCAGTTGTTCACATGGATATCTGGCTACACGGTCTAAAAAAGAAAGAGAGATCACGTATTTATAGTAGATTAAGAGTCCATCTGTAGTAGTGAGTCCATCAGGATTAACGATGTATGCTTACTGCCAACTGCTGCTGTTTACCATTGAACTTGAGAAGTGAAGGTCCAAAACTGGCCAGTCCAAATCCTCATGATTTTGAATGTTGAGGTTGTAAACATTAACATAATGCAAAGACATCTGTTAAAAGCTTTTTCTCCAGAAGATATCAAATGCATACATACAAGAGCCTTGGCTAATGTATACATTTTAGTCTGGCTGCTTTCCTTACCAAATTTTAAACACTGTATCCTGTTCCACTCACTAACTTCTGTCCTTGTATGGACACTTGCTCTACCACCTGACTCCACACAGGGGGGTGAATCAGGAAAAGGAAAGGAGAACCATGGATTGAAATTAAAACAGATTTAATAGAATAATAATGAACTAATATTAACCCAAATGCTAATATAAGATATAAAGTTATACTCAGTTCCAGGTAGTAGTTGTGAGTTGTGCACTTCTAACAGAGAGGGCTGAGTGCCAACACGCCAAACACAACAGCTCCAGTGAGAACACAGTGGTCACAGCAAGCAGAAGAGGGGGCCTCAGGCACAGGACAACTGACAAGATGGATGGGGCCCTCTTGGGAAAGCAGCCATGGTAGAAGCCCTCAAACATCCTTGCAAATTTCCCAATTTACAGTGAGGGTGACATTTATGGGTCAGCTACCCTCAGCTTCACCCCTTCTAGCCCTCTGCACCTGCATGGCTCAAAACTACCCTTGACCTTGGCCACTACAGAAACCTGCATACTAGAGCTGGGGATAAATGAAAACAATGCATCTTATCTCTTTTGTTCTCATAGAATTGGATTCTACAGTCTCGCAAAACTATAGTTTCTCTGAACAGAAACATTTTTTTAGAATTCTGTCCCACGACAACCTTCCAATGCCACATAGTACCAGAGACACAAGAAAGCATCTGAACATCAAGCCTTATAAAATCCATTCAGGTGTTTCTTCAACATAAACTCAAAGCCTCACCACTGCTAAGAAAAGTAGTTTAAAGTTTAGAGGACACATCATTAGGTCCTTCATTTAGAAACATTTCCTCTATAGACAGCTTGCCTTGTTGTACCTTACTCTCAACACGATTTTAAAACTAAGACACTGCTGATCATAGTGAACAATTTATGTCAAAATTTAATTTGATCCAAATTAAAGAGACACCCAAAACTCTGAAGAAAGATGGATATGTATTTAATTTTAGAGGTAGCAATTTAGATTTACTAATGACCTATCAATCAATAAAGTTTTGCATTTTTGGGTGTTCTATTGAGATTTTTTAAACAGAAGCAACTCCTATATCAAAGCTATAGTACTTAAAATACGAAGTTCAAAACATTTACTTTTGAAGCAAAGTGTGAAAATTGAGTTTTATTGTAAATACACTTGATAATAGAAATTCTGCTAGGTCCTTCTATAGAGTTGCATAAACTAGAATGTAGCCATGTTAAACAAGTCCTTGGTCCTGAAAAATACAGACTCCCTTATTAATATGATCTCAAAATACTATCTTTCTGTGGTCTAATTCCAAGTACATGTTTCATTGAAGAAACCAGAATACTTATGATCACTGAATATTTACAGTTTTTTCATTTTCAAAAAACTTTCTACAGTCCTTATAGTTTTCAATACTCAGTATGTGGCTCTTGCTCTAATTAATGAAATATCCATTAATGAATGAACATACATAGAGAATTTTTAAACTCACTTTTGTTTAAAATATTTCTCTAAACAACAACTAAATTAATTGACAGTTTTACAAGCAGCAAAATAGAATTCAGCTATCATCTTATAAATGAAGGAGAATTAAAGCAAGCATTAAATCCCAATTTTATATTGAATTTATGAACATACTTTTAGATATGCAGAAACTAATGTTTCCAGAATTGCTAGTGTTCTCATCTGTTTCTTTACTGCCTGTCCTTCCCAAATTGACTTCCACTTTCAGCAGCAAGGGTGAATGCTCCAGCAAATGAAATTCCAGGATGCAGTCAGGCATGCAGAAATGTGAAATATGCAGTAAGTTACTATCTGTGCCACTTCTGGTCTCAGTCATTTGCACAAAGTCATGAAGATCTTCTAGATCACAAGGGATATCTTGGTGTTTCTCAAGTGCAGAACGGAGTTACCTTCACACATCTATCCTTTCTATTCCTACATCTCTTCATCTTGCTCCAGACATGCTCTCTAGCTTTGACAACCAATAAGAACCATACTCAACAGTCACCTCCATACTAGTGTTCTAGTTTCTTCTCTAAACACTGTCTATCCTGAAATGTAAATAAAACTAAGCATCTGAAATAAAATTCTATCTGATGACATAAATATAAGGTCTATCATACACATACTCAAAGGGGAAAAACTCAAGCCCTTTGTGTAAAACAAATAATATGTATTTATATATATATATAAATGACACCTTTTATTTTTAGTTTTAGTGCCTACAAAGCAATGGACCAAACTGATAGTGGAGAGTTATTAATAAGTCTGATGTAATACTCCCAATGAGGACCTGAAGCTTAGGATTCCAGGACTGACCAGTGCGCCTGGACACAGCACAGCAGTCAGAATCACCACCATAGTGGTGGCTGGATAGACCTAGAAGTCTTCCAATCCTGTGCAAAGGTCAACATTTTCTAGCTATTTTTACTTGAAAGAAAATGGACAGGAGGACAAGCAGTAAAGAAATTACTGACAACAAAAATTTTTAAACTAAGATTTTGGGCTTTGTCACTTCAACCCACAATCTTCTAAAAATAAATCACCAGCCATTCAGTTCTTCCCCATGTTTAGTAACAACACTTATATAAACTCTGGAAGGTTACAGAGCACCATCTCACAGAAAGTGAGGCTGCTGTTGCTGCTGTGCAGATACTAGACTGTTTCCACAGTATTTGGATGTAAGGAGCAGTCAGAAACTCCTGCCAGACAAAAGTGCTTCTATCAAGATATTTTTGCTGTCTTAAGAGCACTTAACAGTGCTGAGAAGGTATTCCAGACCTCAGAACAAGGAAAGTGAGTTTTAACAGCCATCTTCACAGTGACAATCAAAGGTGGAAAAGAAGCCAGTGATGTCATTAAACAATTTACAGTACAAAAGACAATAGTACCAATATTAAGAGCAAAAGGAATTTTAACCCCATACGTAGAATTCTGCTCACACCAAAGCCTTTTTGAGGAATAAAGTTATTTGTTTTCTTCCTTTTGGTTTTCCCTCCAGCAGTTTGGTGTACCATATCAGACTTCTATGTAATCAGTGGTACCATGAAGTTAAATACAATAGCACACTGTCATACCTTCAGAAATCACTTGATTGAGATTGTTACACATACACCCCTTATAGTTTCCACTCTTTTCCTAATGTTCTGCTCACTCTTTCCCTGCTCCTCTGGGTCCTAAAGTTGGACACTTCAGTCTGGTGGGAGTTGGGAGGCTAAGCAAGATGCCAGCATCTGGTGTACTTCATAGGTAGTAATATCATTTTGATGGCTCTGGTATAAATATGATGACTTCTTCCTCACCTAGAATCCACTTGGAGTCACTTCTATATGTTTGTTAATATTTCTTTTATATCTTTTTGTTTACTGATCTGAAATTCCATGTTACAGTCATATTAACTACATTTTACACCTGTTAGATGCTACTTCTTTGTTCTCTCTGTTACACTTCAAAGCTGTTTTGTCCACCTGCAGGTCTGCATTGTTTGAGCTGACCACTGGTGAGTTGTTTGCAGCCATTAGCAGTGCCAGTCTATGTCCCATGTTTTATCATCACCCCTCTGTACTCCTCTACACTGCACCCAGTATCACCACTTCTTAAGGATTTATGTATCATGGCAGGCCTGTATATCTCTAAACTATACCATTATGTCAGTCATAAATGTCTCATTCTATGCAGAATAACAACTTATTACTACTATCTCTATAACATTATGGTTGCACCCTACAAAGATAAGGAAAGTAAAATAACTGGTCATAGTCACAAAGTCAGAAGAAAAATTGCTATTACGGCTAGATCAAGTCAAAAACAAATCTCCAGGCAGGTCAAGACAAACTCAAGAGCAAGCCTGACAACTTCAGAGAGTAAGCCTCAGCTCTGAGGTCTTGCAAACTCAATAGCAAGCTTGTGTCCTGTTCTTAGCAGAGGCATCACTGTACTACTGACCTACATGATATTACAGTATGCATGGTCAAAGTAGAACTACAGTAACTTTTGCACGTGATACTACCATCTAGTATCTCTGAACAGGCCTTATTTCTAGAGTGGTGTTCACTTTCTCCTGTATCCATGCCAAGGTATGCAAGCCAAACTGTGTCATTAAACAAAAAAAAAAAAAAAAGGTGAATTTGTGCTTCATTTTCACACTAGATCTCCAAAAGGTAAGGCCAAAAGATCACTGTCAAGACAGCAAACCCTGTGAAGTGTTTATATCATGCATGTGGCTGGCAGTAGCAAGATACAGGGAGAGGAATGAATGTTTATATAGGCAGCAGAGCAACAATCTCTATCTCCAGTCTCGTATTTTCATTCCCCAAGTTTACAACTGTGAAACCACATACCAACAGAGTTTTAAACTTCCTTTGACCTGGTGAACTAAACCATCCTGCTATTACAACTCTATAAGGAACCACTTTTGTTGTGTGACATGCAACCAAAAGTAAATCATCACATCAAAATTAAATCCTTTCTAGATACTATCAACATCACAGTTCTGATTAAAATCTTCTGGTTTGAAATGAAAAAAAAAAATAGATCTGTATTCTGTTCCTAAACCAGAAGGAGAAGTCCTCGAGATGAATTACATATTTACAGATGGTCTAAATAATGCACCAGCAGGATCCAAAGTTGTTATTACCTAATCAATCTGAAGAAAGCTAAGTGATGAATTAATACAGCAACTTCATTGGCTTGGAATCTATCAGTTTAGAGAACTTTTAGTCAAATTCCTTTCACATTCATCACATATTTTAATCTTCCCTACCATTGTTGAAATACATCTTTTTCAAGCACAATTAGGTTTAGCATTGTTTTGATCATGGAAATATTTTTAAATAAAGGAAAAACAATTAATTCCTTTCTTTAGAAAACTTGAATGGATTTATGAAGCTTTCTATCAGTGTTAAATAAATGACAGGACATTTTTCTTCAGATAATTAAGCATTTTGTTTTAATAAATGAAACAATTCATATTAAGGAAGTAGAACACAAACTTTCCTAACTCTAGGCTTCACATTCTGGTGTATTCCTATTGAGCATAATGCCCTTTGAATGACTTCTACATCTTCAAATGTAGTCAAAAAGCAGCCAAGGTTTCTTAAAGTAAAGATAATATTTCCTAAAGCATTGTTTTCTTTGCTCCACCCCTCTGCCTTCTCTACAGTTCCTCATTGCATCGGGACTTGGGCAGGTGAGAGTTTGCCTTAAACATCACTGAAGTTTTCCATTATTTCACAGTCCATGCAGGTTCAATTTGCATAGTACCCCAACTTGCTTTGAAACCCCCCATCTCTTCCACAATTTTCTTTCAGAATATAAAATACTCCCTCCTGACCATCTGATTAAACAAATATCATGACGTGGCTGTTATTGACACCCCAATAATTGAAATCCTGTTATTTCACACTACTTTCCATTTCAAAGCTTCAAATGCATCTGATTTGAAACCTGTCAGCCTGCTTACATTTCCCCTTGCCCACTCACAGTGGGCCTTTGGTTGGTTAGATAACTGTGGTTAATTAGCATTTGGATTTGATTTTTCCTGTAGCCCAGCTTATCTCAAGATTTGCAGCAAAGAACATTTAGTTTTAGCATCCAAATCTCAGCCCTGCCACTTACTTCTATTGCTATTATTAATATGCCAATGCATATGCTCTATCTTTCATCCTAGTTCTGAAAGGGTTTATGCATTGGAGAATATTTTATATCTTATCCATTTACCTGCATAAGAAATCAACTGTATGATCTTTAAAATGCCAGACTTTATTTAATTCACAATTTACTGAATCATTTCTGTGTCTGTCATCAGAACAAATAAGCCTTCTCACTAGTTTGACTAGTTGAAATATTTGCTTAACATATCACCTAATATCACTCAGCTCACCCAAATTAACTTGTAAAATGTTTGGCACTAAGTTAACATCTTAAAACAATCATTGTGGCACTAGAACTCTACATTTTCAACAGCATGATCTAGAGGGAAATTTACTCAATTATGCTCTTTTGATAAAGAGACTCAAACTAATAGAAAAGGTTTCCTGAGGTTGCTAAGAAAAATTTCTTGAGTGTTTCCTCTAGGTTGGAAATCAGTTTTTTACATGTATCAGAGTCAATGAGAAAAAGTTTTTCTTTCAACTGAGAACATCCCCAGAGTTTTGATTTCTTTGTATCAAAAAAGAATCTGCTTTAGACCAGCACCAGTAAACCTCTTCTATGACCAGTAATGTATCAGACATTAGAAGAACATGATGATGTTATGATTCACTTTTAAATAAATATCAGTTCAATTTGGTTGCAAGTTTCTGATTAGCAATGCTGTAGTGAAGATTAATTACATATAACTATCATGCAAATAGCAGATAACTTGCTTATAATTTTATATTTTATTAAATGTTCCCAGTTCTCCACATTTTTAAGACTCAAGGAAAGGAAAGATGAAAAGACAGAAAAATACAGACATCTTTGTGCATTAGCTGCACTAGCAATCATGATATTTTTTAAATAAACAGTAGTATAACACCTTACCTGGTCAAACTGCAGTCATCACGAATTTGCTCAGGAGTCTAGGTATATTGCATGACAACTCATAAAATCTGGATCGACACACCATCTTAATCATGTTTCTACTGCAGAGACATAGGTAAGTTATCTTCAGTGCTCCTTTGTTTCTTACTGTATTTCATAGTAATACTTTATTGCTTCACATAGGTTTTGCAAGGATAAAGACAGTGACCAGCAAGACACATGTAGAGTGTAAAGAAGCTTCTAATTTGTGACATGCTTTTCATATATTCTACCACAGATGTAGGGAAGGAACATCTACTTTCTAAAATGTTGGTTCTTTTCCTATTGCCAAAATATTCATGTGTGCACACAATATGACAATATCAGAAACTTACAGGAGAGAGGAACTGCAACATCTAAGAAGGCTGAAGGAGTGCTATTTCCAGACCCTTGTGCTCACACATTATGCCACAACCTCATTATATGATTTTATATTCTTTTGGGATAGGGTCTCTGTGTATGTCAGCAAGGATTAGTCCTGGAAGTCCACAACACACTGCTGAGGAAGCTGAACAAATGGAGTGACAGAACTCTGCATTCTCCTACTGCTGGATAGTTTGAGCTCAAAAGAGGTACAGCATCCTTTATCCAGCAAGCTCCTCAGACGCTGGCCCCAATTGTTTACAGAATCACAGAATCACAGAATCCTAGGGGTTGGAAGGGACCTCGAAGGATCATCTAGTCCAACCCCCCTGCCAGAGCAGGTTCACCTACAGTACATCGCACAGGAACACATCCAGGCGGGTTTTGAATGTCTCCAGCCAAGGAGACTCCACAGCCTCTCTGGGCAGCCTGGTCCAGTGCTCCGTCACTCGAGTTTAGTCTGTGGAAAAGGAATTTCTTGAAGCTGTTAAATACATATTCCACTGAAACAAGAGTTTTAAAGTAATTTTTTGGCACATATTAAATAACTGCAAATGAAGACGTAGAAATTTAAATAGATTAACTAGTGACAAAGATTCTTTGTCTTCGTTCCACTGTTAATCTTGGCTGCAGGTCATACACAAAGTTTTTTAATATGATGCCTAAGCAGCACATCCCAATTTGAACTGAATTGGGACACCAGTTTACTTTTTAAGAACACAAGTTTGCAAATACTACAGGATAACACTGCCAGCAGCCTTCATACAGGAAAGGACGATTTCATTGACACTGAGACCTGATCGGCATCCCCCTCTCCCCTTCCCCCAACAATGCAGAATTCTGGTTTACTGTTGAGGCATATGGACAGATCACATCAATTTAGGCACCACCATTTTGAACACTACATTTTCCCCATGGCTAAACAAGAAATAGCCACAAACAAGCTTTCACCAGTCTGTCACCTAGAAAGTGAATGTACTCATCACTATACACACACTTAGTAAGATCTATGCTCTTTCCATAGAACCCTGGGAAACCCAACCCACCAGCTAATGTTAAAATGTCATCGTCTGAGAAATCTACCATTCAGTAAGAAGTCATACACAAAAAAATATCTAAACAAAGAAACACAATCAGCATCCTTCAGGAAGTGATTCCTGTAGATAGTGTCTACTATTGGCAATTCCAGAAATTAATTTTACAGAGATTCTACTGTTGGAAATTTGAAAGAAGAGCTCCACAAGTTTAGAATAACAAATGTGGTCTTACTGAAATGTTATTACAATTAATACAGAGGGTTTGTCTAATGATAGAACTATGATAGACAGTGATCAACATAGAGCCATAAATAGTACTGATGGTCCTTTGATTGTACCATTTCAGATCAAGCCAATCAATATTAGGTGTTAGTCACAAAATCAACAACTTGCTCAGAAGTGTATCTTCTAGAAAAGAGTATAGTATTTGCAGAGATTAAATATTGCAGTTCACCATAAAGCAAATACCAGTGTGCTGATTTTGTCGAAAAGACCTTGATTTTAAGTTTACAGTCATATCTATTACTACTTTATATGTTCAGAGGTTACCTGAAAAAAAAACAACATAAATTTATCTCAGATATATGTGGATTATTCTGTATGATTGCTCTTGATCAGATTCTGTATCTCTTAGAAGCAAGAAAAACGAAAGAAAACTTGGCAAAAACCCAATCCTATAACCCATATTTTAAGGTACTTACAGAAACTGTAATGGTAAGTATTAAGACTTCATTATCTATTAAAAAATTCTTTATTACTTTTGGGGTAACCAGTGAGTTTATATAGATTTCAAATCTATACCTGCAGCAGAAATTTCTGTCTCTCTTGTTTTGGTTAAATGAAACAGCAGAACAGCAGCTGACCTTATCTTTCTTCCTTCCTCTTCCTTGCACTCTTTTCCATCAATACGTAAACATCTAAAGAATGAGTGAATCTCTAACCTGATAAAAAAACCTGTATGGACTGATGAACATTATGGTGGTTATGTTTTTACAGGAAGTAAAGCACAGTTCAGGACAATCCCGTAACACTTTCACCACCCCCTTCAGAAAAGAAGGGAAGGTAGTCTGTTACCTGTCAAAGCTGTTATCATACATCACAGCAATATCATTAGCATTTAGTATGGGTTTGGTGATCAGGTAGTGAGGTGGATCAAGAACTGGTTAAAGGGAAGAAGTCAGAGAGTTGTAGTCAATAGGACAGAATCTAGTTGGAGGTCAGTAACTAGTGGAGTCCCTCAGGGGTTGGTACTGGGACCGGTGTTGTTCA